>VNJZ01010796.1:0-38395 GCA_008042795.1 Drosophila asahinai
CAGGATATTACGATTTGTGATTTGCAGAATCCTTACAACTCCAACTGAAGAAACTTGGCCAGGAGTAACTTCCCTGCCAGACTACAAGGACACATTCCCTCGCTGGTCGACCAACCAGTTGACAGACCACCTGAAGAATCTCGATGCCAAGGGTGTAGATCTCATCCAGAAAATGTTAATCTATGACCCTGTCCGCCGCATCTCCGCCAAGGATGCACTGGAGCACCCGTATTTCGATGGGTTCGAGGCTGACCTTGTTACGAAAAAATGTAAGGATCTGAAAATCTAAAGGTTTTTGAAGAACAGCCGCAAAAATAAATGCGTGAAACAAAGTTAATGTTGTCGCCTATTTGTTGTGTTTAGGTGGTAAAAAGTAAATACATCTGGGATATAGTTACAATGTCAGTGTGAATTATATATGGAAATCTTCGTTGAAACTGGTTCTATATAGAGCAGCCGCGTCGCTTCATCACATAGGCGCCCAGAATGGTTGGAATGGCAATGAACAGGACCACGAGCAATCCTACTTAATAATATAATAATATATTGAACACATAATCAATAAGAAAAGTGATTTATGTTCTTTGGTGTGACAAATATGCATGGCGCGATTGCGCATTGCATTATTAAAATGCAGAATTGCCATAGTTAAAAAACATTAGAAATTTAAAAAGAATTTTATAATGTACATTATTTTTCAGTACTTGTTAAAGAGAATTTTATAATGTACATTATTTTTCAGTACTTGTTAATGATATATAGTAATATAACTAAATTAAAAATTATTTCAGTAAGAAAAGTTGCATTTGTCGATTCTGAACGTTAAAAATGCAAAATTTTCTGTCTTCAAATGATTCTAAATATTTCCCTTCCATACCTTGAGAGAGTATTGTCGTGATCATTTCAAAGGCTTAAAATGGAGTTTTATAGGTCTAATCAAAACATCGATACTGCGGAAAACAATCGATAGTTTTCAAAAACGTCAAAAAATCGATACTATCGATAGTGCTCCGATGTTTTGCCAGCACTACGTTGGATCCTTTATCGCCCTTGATTCCGGCACAATGATGAGAGAAGGGCCTATCAAAGTCCGGAAGGAAAAGTAAGTCATTATTTATACCAGTTTTAGTTCGGGTTCTTGGAGGGTGTAATTCGTTTATTGTACAGCCTAAACTAATTTTAAGATTAAGCTTAAATTTAAGTTAAAGCGTCCCATGCCGATGCATGTATTTACAGCAAGCCTCGGAAAGCCTCCTCGGTTTGATTTTTGGTCCGTATCCAGGATTAATCTCTTGTGGTTACACCTGCAGGAACAGGCGGTGATGCTGAATGCCCGGCAGGTTGTAGCCCATGCCCGGCCGATCGATGTGCACACGTCCGCGGAGCGGGGCCAGGACCCGTTCCGTGACCAGCGGGCAGCGCTGCACCATCAGCGACTGCAGCAGGGGGCAGCTCTGGGTGAGGGCGCTGCGGGCGAGAGAGGGCGAAAGGGGAGTAGAGCTAGTAAACAAGGAAATCGCTTGGATAGAAGTCGTTCAGGTTGTGCCCCGCCAGTTGCTGTTGCTGCTGCTGTGGTGGCGGCCGGTCGATATAGAGGCACCGCTGCCGGAGCGGAGCCAGCGAGCGTTCCGTGATCCGCGGACAGCGGCGTATGAGCAGGCTACGGATGCGCGGACACTGCAGGGCCAGAGCGCTGAAAAAATACCCAGATGCAGATGCAGATTGGCCAGGTTTGCCCCAGAAACACCACACAGACACACACGCACACACAGCACGAACGAAGGACTACAGAGAGAGGAGAGGAAGAGTAGAAGGACTACTTACTGCACTCCATAGTCGGAGATGGCCGCACAGCCAATCAGGTTGATGTGCTCCAGATCGCGGCAGTAGTTACCGATCTGGATGAGCACCTGGTCGGTGACACTGGGCGTATTGGCCAGCGACAGGACGGTGAGTTTGTTCAGCCTCCGGAAGAAGATGATCAGGCAGCGCTCGCCAATGGCGCCGCAGTGCGAGATGTCGAACTCCACCAGCTTGCTCTGGTGCAGCGTCAGGGCGTCCACGGCCCCGGTGGTCAGCCACTGGCACTTGGACAGCTTCAGCACCCGCAGCTCCTTGCACTCCACGATAATGGGCTGCAGCGACAACGCCGTGATGTTGACGCACTCGTTCAGGTTGACGGCCCACAGGCGCTTCTTGTTGTTGGCCAGCAGCGGCAGCAGCAGCTCGTCCGTCAGCCAGTGGCAGCGTGCCAGATGGAGTACCTCCAGGCGGTGGCAAGAGCGGGCCAGCACCCGGAATCCTTCCTCGATATTGCTTGTATTGTTCCCGGAGAGATGCAGTTCCTGACGCTTCTCCAGGGCCGCCTCCACGAATCGATGGGCGGTACGGGAGCAGCAGCGCAGGTTAAAGAGATCCTTGAGCGACAGGTAGACGGCCACCTGCGGGATGAGCACGTCGTCCCAGCAGACGTCGAAGAGCGAAAGGGGCGTGTCCGTGTCGTGGCCTGTCCTTGGGGATTCTGTGGTGCTTAGGCCAACGCTGGCCATGGCCACCAGGTGCGCCTCCTCCTCGGGATGTAGGGTGCACATGAATGCGCCTGAGGTTGATCTTCCGCACAGCAGCTGCCCTCCAAGACCACAATCCACGCGAGCTCCAAATAAAACGTAATACTTTTGTTTACCTCACAGCCAGCGATCAGCTGTGGCCATTCACACGGAAACGTAAACAGAAAACAACCAAAAACAGCTAGAAAATAGCCAAAACAAACGGAAACCGCCAAATTTGAAAGGTTTAAAAAACTAGCCAGATTTTAGATTGCTTTTTGAAATAATCGTTTTATTTAAGGAAATTAGTAAGAGATGCCAGTGTGGTCACGGATCCAGTCCAGGTGGTAGGTGACACGCTGGAAGCCAGCAGGAGCTCCCGACTGGCAGCCGTTGCTGGAGACGAAGTTGCTGACACCGACCAGCTTGCTGCCGTCGTGTGTGACCAGGGGACCACCGGAGTCTCCTCCGCAGATGGACTTGCCGTCCACGGTGCGGGTGCAGATGACGTTGTCGCCCACGCTGCCGTAGGTCCAGCCACACTCGTCGTTGTGGACAATCTGCAGGTCGACGCACTGCAGCCAGTCGGGCAGGGGACTGCCGTCATAGGTGCCGCCCCAGCCGCAGGCCACGGCCCACCACTCGTTGTAGTTGTTGTAGCGATCGTTGTAGCTGGGCAGCTCCACCTTGTTGACCATGTGCCAGAAGTCCACATGGGGGATGCGGATCAGGGCGATGTCGGCGTTGGAGTGCTTGATAAAGTCGCCGTTGCCAACGGTGTGCGTGTACTGGGCGTTGGTGCGCCAGGTGGCGCCGAAGTAGACGGTCACGGAGCCGGCATCTCCGATGCAGTGCTCGGCGGTCAGGACCCAGGTGTTTCCGATGATGGAGCCACCGCACCACCAGCCTCCGCTGAAGCCCAGGCCCACGGTGTAGGGGGCCTTGCCCTCGGGGGCGGCGTATCCGTTGGTGATACGTCCCTCGATCTTGGTCTGCTTGGGCAGGTCCTTCACGAAGACCTTCTCGTCGAAGGCGGCGGCCGAAGCCACGGCCAGAGCCAGGATAGTTAGGAACACCTTCATGTTGATGTCGACACTGGCTTCTGGTGGACAGGGAGTAGCCTTTTATACGTCTTTCCGGTGGTCCGTTCCTACTATCCGTATCTGGAACGTGAATGAGTTCGTAAATATTCATCGAGACTCCCATAAATCCCCCGAGCGATCTGGCGATAAGGGGCAGGTGGAGCCACTTGAGGGGGCTCTCTTAGGCGGAAGAAACCCACTAAACCTAAAATCAGTAAGTCTTTCGGTGGGGTCTGCTTTTCATTATAAATTTAAAATATTAATTAATAAGACATTACTTTACTTTAGCTTAGAATTAAAGAATTTATTTATCAAAAGGAGATATCTCTAGGGCAACTTTAAGCTTTAAAGCTTGAAGGAATCGGGAAATGGTTCCTATATCTTTACCGGATATGTAAAGTACAATATTTGGGTTTTTTCTCAGCCTGTTTTGAATATTATCTTATCAATATTTATAGCAGGGATTCTCCGTTCCTGAATGGGTTCAGACCTTTCTATCTAATCATAATTTCAAAGTTTAAACATTTAAATAATTTACAACGATCTCTCGACATGCATGATTTTCCATATAGTAGTTAATTTTTGCTTGGTTGGTCAACAAATTAAATAATTAAGCTGGTAATTGTTATTGTTTTGCCATAGAAGTGTACTCATTGAGTGCCTGATTCTGATTGGTGTGTTTGTGGTCAGGTAAGCGATAAGCTTATCTTTATTTACCGTTTTCCCATTCATATTTATGAGAATGGAATGGGTTTCGCCAAGGTAGACGGACACTATTTAATACCTGTCATCGTACACTCTAACGGTTTCCTTAAATTTACAAACACAGTATAATAATTGGTAAAGCTGCCTTGATACTTAGCTGCATCTTGCAGATAATTCCCGGATCGTTTTCCCACTCTCCAAACATCCGCTATACTCAAAAATCAATAACGGAATTTGTGGAGCAAATTTATGAAATTGGAGTTGGAGTTTCACAAATACAATTTTTCAAATGAATGATTTTATTCACCAGGCGCACAGAAGGCAAGTAACGCTGTGCTATTATATTTTATAAACGTTCTTTGGTATCTTTCAAGGCGTCTTTTGACGTCATTGGTATGACAGATAAAAAGAGAAGCTGTGAGAGACATCCATGACTTGTACTAAACTGTTATAAAATTTCTAAGCACAGAGCTAATCAGCCTTCTGCTGATTTCTGTGCCCCTGGTGCCTGAAATTTATACATAAATTTATACTGCTAAAAATCAACCACATTTTTCCGCTTTTAGTTAATTTAAATCACCGAAAAATTACCCGCTTTTCCCGATTCGACTAACAGGCGAACAGCAAGTACTAGGGTGACGATCCACCGATCTGTGCGCTGTTCTAAACTGTTATAAAAATGTACTGCCTTCACTTAAAAATTTAAACTGTTATAAAAATATGTCATCTTGAAAGCTAAGCTGGCTTTCTGTTGCTAATATACTGTTATAAAAATGTGATGTCCCAAACAGGGTGATCGTTTATGGTATTTTTTTACAATGTAAGAACCGCTCTCGCTGTCCATAAACGATCTATATCGTTCAGAATTGTATTTAATTTTATCAGTAGCATGGTGCCGAACTTAATAAAGTTAAATTTTTAACAAAATAATGAGTTTATGGACAGCGAGTGCGTTCTTTACACTGTTCAAAATACCATAAACGGTCACGTTGGTGCCAAACTAACTGTTTTTGAAAACAAAAATGGTTTCCTAATGGCTAATATAATATAGGGGCATCGCCTCGTTTTTAGCGTATACTGAGAACTGTTATAAAATATGCTAGCACAGAGTTGTGGTATTTATACCAAAATAGTGATCTATCCTGGGGTTTCTTGTTGCACCGATATCATCCTTCGTTCGTTGTATTTATAAATTTTCTTTATTTTACCATTTTTTGTTTGTTTCATAAACGTTAACAATAAGCGACAAAATTTGTTGTGGTTGTTTTGGGTGTAAAGTAGTAGTTGTCTACATGTCAAGGCAGATTCCTCTTCAGAGTTCGAGATATTATATTCATCATCATAATTCGCACTTAATGTGATCAATAAATGGAACATGCTGGGGAAGCGGGGGGTATCATTATTATTGTATTATTTGTGGACATACGACCGTGGCTAGTTTATTTATTTGTTTGATTTACTTAACTTACGTAACGTAACTTAGAAGCAGTTTACATTGTTTAGAACATTAATTGGCAGATACAAAAATGGCATTGTGGCGCGGCAGCATCCAGGTTCGTTTCGTTAGCACTTCGACCTTGGCGCCCGGTACTCTCTTTCTTACTTTTTTGGTTAGTTTAAGGAATTTGTAGCAGTGTTGGTTCGTCTGTGTGCTTGTGTGTGTGTGTTCGTTGGTAAATTTAAGGCTTTACATTTAGATATTAAACTTATGCTGGGGCGTCAGTAGTGGTGGGTGTGTCCTACGAGGAGTTCTTCATGCACACCTGGCACCTGGAGACGCGCGACAGCAGGTTGCCGGCCTTGATCGTCTGCTGCTCGGGCTTCTGGAACTGGTCGCTGGACTCCAGTGTGACCATCCAGAAGCTGGTCATGGTCTCGTAGAAGTGGCACGTGCCCTTGGCGCCATTGCACTCGATGAAGGGCGTGGCGCGGAAGTCCTCCAGGCAGGAGCCAGGCGATTGCAGCGCCTGTCCACCGCCTCCATTGCCCACAGCCGTGTGCTAGGGTTAAAGAATATATTAATTAATAAAAAAAACAAGTGGGAAAGCTACAGTCGAGTGTGACCGACTGTGAGATACCCGGTACCCAAAGCATTGTGGGTTAAATTAAATTAGAAATGAACATGGAACAAAGAAAATGTTGAGAAATGAAGACAAAAGTTGCTAGAAACTCAAAAGCTATGTGCTCAGACACCCGAAAAGTATTCCTGAGCACATGATACAACTACCGGTAGTTGTATCATGCCTGAGCAGTGCGAGAGGGTGACTATTGACCTCTCGTTTTGACTCAATGCTACGGAACCCTTTTCGAGTGTTTGAGTTCTTAGCTTTTGAGAGAGAGAAGAAGAATAATCATACACAGAAACTTTATTGTTTAATTACTTCCATGTTTACCATCAGATTTCACTCAAATTTTCAAAATACCTCCGCGAATGCCTTCTAATTTATTATATCTATTTACTTTAAGCCGGAAATTACGACTATAGCTTATAGAACGTTTTTTATGATTTTCGAAGGCGGAAGTGGGCGTGGCCAAATTTTAAAACAAACGTGATCTGCGTGCAATAGTTTTCAATTTTGTCATCAAATTTGGTAACTCTAGCTCTTATAGTCTCTGAGATCTGTTGTTTCACACGGACAGACAGACGGACATGTCTAAATCGACTCGGCTGGTGACGCTGATCAAGAATATATATACTTTATGGGGTTGACATCAACTTATAATACCCTTGTACCCTATGGGTACCGGGTATAAATACCAGGAGTAAGTGTAAGGAATACCCACCATCAGGAAGCTGTAGCCGATCCAGAGTCCCTCCCAGCCATTGGGACAGTTGGGAATCTCCAGCGACTGGCTGTGCATGGCAATCACATTGGCCGGGGCCTCGCACACCACGCAGCGCGAGATGTACTTGCTGATCTCGTAGTTCTCCACGGGCATCATCGGAATGGGTGCCGAGGTGGACAGCCAGAAGGTCCTGTCGTTGCGCGACGCATAGTTGCAGATGTTGTTCTGGCCACAAGCGAGCACGGGCAGCGTGGAGAAGCGAGGGACACAGGAGCCGGGAGAGCCCAGATCCTGGTTGTGCGCGTAGTCATTACCGTCCACATACAGCAGCGAGTAGCCCGTCCAGAGTTGCGTCTGGCCGGGGAAGCAGGTGGGCACCTGGTCGTTCTGGCTGTGCCGCGTCACCAGGATGCCGGTGAGGTAATCCAAAGCGGCAGTGCACGGTGCTCCAGGCTCACCCTTCAGTCCAGGGGAACCGATGGCACCCTCGAGACCAATCAGACCCTGCTCTCCGCGATCTCCCTTGGGTCCGACGCGTCCCACCAATCCGCTCTCGCCGATCAGACCGCGCTCGCCCTTCTCGCCGCGGTCACCCTGAATGCCGGTCAATCCGCGGGCTCCCGGTGGTCCCACCTCGCCCTTCTGTCCATCGCGTCCGGGCTGGCCAGGCTCTCCCTTCGGTCCAGGAGGTGGTCGCACTCCAGGCTCTCCCTTCTGTCCAGGCAGGCCAGGTGTACCATCACGTCCATCGCGTCCCTTGGGTCCGGTGAAGCCACGATCTCCTGGCGCACCAGCTGGTCCCTCAGTTCCATCCAATCCGGGGTAGCCAGTGTCGCCCTTGGCTCCTGGCAGACCGGCCAAGCCCGGTGGTCCTTGGTGTCCCTGGTCGCCCTTGTCTCCCTTGCTTCCCTCGAAGCCGGGCAGACCACGCTCGCCCTTGATGCCCTGGAGTCCGGTGTCTCCCTTGGCTCCTTGGGCGCCGGGGAATCCATCGTTACCCGGTTGTCCGGGGCTGCCACTCAGACCACGCTCACCCTTGGTTCCAGCGGGGCCAATGGCTCCGGGCAGACCCACCAGGCCAGGCTCTCCGGGCAGACCGGGCAGGCCGCGATCACCCTTGAGGCCAGGGGGTCCAGTGAGACCTGGGAAAGAGACAGAGAGTTAGAGGCTTTGGAGGATTTAAGGATAAGGAGCCTTACCTTCACGTCCGTGCTTGCCATAGCGACCGGGCAGACCCTTCTCGCCCTTAACAGTCAGTCCCGGGTAGCCGGGCTCGCCCTGGGGTCCGAGGTCGCCCTTCTGTCCAGGAGATCCATTCAAGCCATCCAAACCACGAGGTCCCTCCAGACCATGGTCACCCTTGGCGCCGACATAACCAACCAATCCCTGTTCGCCACGCTCGCCCTGTTCGCCCTTCTCGCCAGTGAAGCCGCGCTCTCCCTGGGATCCCTTGTCGCCACGGAGCAAAGCCACATCAATGACCGCAGGAAGACCAGGCTGACCACGCAGACCACGCTCTCCCTTAATACCAGGAGCTCCACTATATCCCTGAGGTCCAACGGGTCCAATCTCGCCCTTAAGTCCATCCAATCCAGGAAGTCCAGCGTTGCCCTTGAGTCCTTGCACGCCGGGATAGCCAACGGGACCGGGAGCACCTTGGAGGCCAGGCTGGCCATCGATGCCGGGAGCGCCGGGAATACCAGGCGGACCCACGGATCCCTTCTCTCCAGGCTTGCCCCACATGCCGACAGCGCCTTGGTCGCCCTTCTCGCCATTGAGTCCGTCGCGTCCATCGATGCCGCTGCGTCCGGTGTCACCCTTCTCGCCCTGCGGTCCAGGACGTCCGTGCACAGCCAAACCAGGCAGACCCTTGTCACCGGGCAGGCCAGGCTCGCCGGTTAGGCCAGGATCACCACGCAGTCCAGAGATTCCAGGCTCACCCTTCTGTCCCTTCTCGGAGGCATCACCCGGCAGACCCGGTTGTCCATCTAGACCAGGCAGACCCTGGTTACCCTTCTCGCCATTCAAACCATCCAAGCCACGATCTCCGGGGGCACCAATCAATCCTTGGTCACCTTTGACGCCCATCAGGCCCGGGGGACCAGGAGCTCCACGGCCACCAACGGGTCCATCGTTGCCAGTCAAGCCACGAGCGCCCTTGTCGCCCTTGGCACCTAGGAGGATTCAGAAGGAGGCATTAGGATTAAATTAGAATTAGTGAAAGCTCGAAGAACCTACCAGAGATACCGGGAATGCCAGCGGGTCCACGCTTGCCAGGAGCACCAGCAATGCCATTGAATCCCTTGGGTCCATCATTGCCAGGAGCACCGCGGTCGCCCTTGTTGCCGGGCATGCCTACCAATCCTTGATTACCAGGCTCACCCTTGGCTCCATCACGTCCACGCACTCCATCGATACCAGGAATACCAGGTGGGCCAGGAACACCAGCCGGTCCAAGCGGGCCCAGGTCTCCCTTCTCACCCACAGCTCCAGGTCGTCCAGATACTCCAGGGAAGCCGGCATCACCCTTGTCTCCGGGATAACCCACGCTACCTTCCACTCCAGGCAGACCCTGCGATCCGGGTGGACCACGGATGCCCTTCTCGCCCTGCAGACCATCGAGACCCTGGGGACCAGGTGGGCCAGCCACCGAGATGCCCTGCTCTCCCTTCTGGCCGCGATCTCCATTGCGTCCGGGAACGCCACGAAGTCCATCACGTCCTGGGTTGCCAGTGGCGCCAATGGGTCCCTGGTTGCCCTTCTCGCCGCGAATTCCGGTCAAGCCACGCGGGCCAACGGGACCCACTGGGCCCTGGGGTCCAGTGGCGCCCTTCTCGCCGCGATATCCATCCGATCCCTTCTCGCCGAGCGGTCCATCGGGTCCGGGCATGCCGGTCTGGCCGCGATCTCCCTTGTTGCCCTTGGCGGGCACGGTCAGGGCGCTGGCCTCGCAGGTGCCGGGCTCTCCCTTGGGGCCGCCATAGCCAGAGGTGCCCTTGTCGCCCTTGAATCCATCTAATCCTCGAATACCGGGCTCACCCTTGATGCTCAGGCCGGGGGCTCCGTTGAAGCCATCGCGTCCGGGTGTGCCGGGATTGCCATCAGCTCCTGGGAACCCAGCCAGACCCTTGTCGCCCTTGAGTCCGAACTCGCCCTTGCTGCCAGGGAAGCCGGGAACACCGTCCGATCCACGTTCTCCCTTCACGCCAGCCGCTCCGGGCAGGCCGGGATTACCCTTGTCACCCTTGATGGACTGCACCGATGACAGATCCGCAATGGCATCCTTACCAGGCGCACCATCAGCTCCAGGAGCTCCGGGCAGGCCGTCAATGCCTCGGTCGCCGGGCAGACCAGTCTTGCCGTTGATTCCATCGTGTCCTCGATCGCCGGGATAGCCACGCTCGCCAGGAGGTCCGCGGGCGCCAGGATTGCCGGGAATACCGTCCAGACCGCGGTTACCCTTGTCACCCTTCTGGCCCGAGGGGCAGGAGGAGCACTTGCCGCCGATGTCGCCCTTGAGGCCCATGTCTCCCTTCTGGCCTGGGGTTCCAGGACGTCCAGAATCGCCCTTCTGTCCAG
Organism: Drosophila asahinai; assembly: GCA_008042795.1. Lineage (NCBI taxonomy): Eukaryota > Metazoa > Arthropoda > Insecta > Diptera > Drosophilidae > Drosophila > Drosophila asahinai. The sequence continues at coordinate 10,700 of VNJZ01010796.1, forward strand.
GGGCTCCAGAAACACCAGGTGTTCCAGGGCGACCCAGCTTGGAGTCGCCGGGAACACCGGCATTGCCCTTGAAACCGCGCTCTCCCTTGCCACCCTTCTGTCCGGGATATCTGGGGGATCAGAGAAGCATTAGGATCAGGGTTAATCCTTTGAGATTTTAGGACACTTACCCTGGCAGACCATCGTCTCCCTTGGAGCCCTGAGTTCCGTAGCCAGGCAGACCGGAGTCGCCCTTCTGTCCCTCGGGTCCTGGGGGTCCCTGGTGTCCAATGGGTCCGACTGGGCCCGGGGAGCCATCGCGACCTCCCAAACCCTTCTCGCCCTTCTGTCCGGGGGGTCCTTCGCCGCCAGGACGACCGGGCATGCCAGTGCCTCCCTTCTGTCCAGTGTAGCCCTGGGGACCAGGCAAGCCATCAGCTCCGTTCAAGCCCTGGGGTCCGGGGGGTCCAGTGTAGCCGCGGGGTCCAACTGGGCCTGGCAGGCCGGGGATGCCACTGCCGCCGCCGGGGGGTCCTTGGGTGCCGGTCAAGCCAGGTTGACCCTTGGCGCCAGGACGTCCAGCCTCTCCCTTTTGGCCCGGGGCACCGGATAAACCATTCAGACCCGTGTCGCCGCGATCTCCCTTCTGGCCGGAGGGTCCTGGGGGTCCGAAGTTGCCTTGGCGACCCTACAAAGGGGAGGAAGTGCATCATTAAGAGCTCCTATTGGAAATTCCCAAAGTAAATACTTACACGATCGCCAGGGCCGCCGGGCAGACCCTTCTCGCCCTTCTGTCCATCGAGTCCCATGTCGCCAGCCAGTCCGGGCTCACCCTTGCGTCCCCCGGGACCCACATCACCCTTCTGTCCCGGTTCGCCCTTGGCGCCCATCACGCTCTGGAGTCCATTGGCGGGCTTGCCCACCGCCGGGTCACCCTTCTCGCCCTTGTCTCCCTTGGCGCCGGGCATCATGGTGCCCACGCAGGAGGCTCCCTTCTCACCCTTGGCACCATGGTCACCGCGAGGTCCCTTCGCGCCATAGGGTCCAGTGTCGCCGCGCTCGCCCTTCTCACCTGGTCCACCCTGGGGTCCAGGGAAGCCGGATTGTCCTGTGAAGCCGGGCTCACCCTTCTCGCCCTTGGCATAGTCTCCGTTCTCCTTGGCCGGCTCACCCTTGTCACCTTTGGCGCCGCCTGCGCCCACATATCCGCGTGGTCCTGCCATTCCCGAGAGTCCCATCACGCCGGGCAGACCGTCCTCGCCGTTGCAGCCATCCTTGCCGGGAGTGCCGGGCGTGCCAGGATTACCAGCAGAACCCTGAACACCGGCCACGCCGGGCTGGCCGGGAATGCCCCGGGATCCGCGCTCGCCCTTGTCGCCTCGCAGTCCGTATGGGCCGGGATCTCCCTTCTGGCCCTTGTCGCCGGGTGGTCCGTCCAGGCCAGCGTATCCGGTCACGCCCTTGGGTCCCGTGGGTCCCAGGGGACCGGGGAGTCCCCGGTTGCCCTTCTCCGCAATGCACTTGGGCACGCAGCCCGCATAGCCGGCCGTGCAGTTCTTGGGCAGTGCTCCGCCGCGCTGAATGGTGGCCGAGTCCACGATGTCGTAGCTGTCGTCAACTTGGAAGGTGGGTTCATTGCGATTGTGGTGCCTCACCGAGTCCTGAATCGATCCGGCCGTGCCAGAGGTCTTCCAGAATTGCTGCAATGGGGAAAGGGGGAATTAGTTCAAGGATCAGGGAGTTCTGGGTGAGTTAATCTCTTACAGCGTCGGCACCGACTAACGCTCCAGCGATCACAGCGGCGTACAGCAGCCTGCGAATAAATGAAAGCACGGGAGATTGTCAGGGGATCAGGAGTTCAGGAAACCTAGAAGCTATATGCTGTGTATATATAATAGAAGTCTACGCCAGTCTTATCAGTGACATGTTCTTTATGGGTTCACATCACCGCTCTCTTAGGCTGGGCTCTCTTAGGCCAGCAAGCAGTGCTCCAGTGTGTGTGTGTGCGAGAGAAATGCTGCCTTGCCGACTAAGAGAGCAGAGTCTTTCAAAGAGAGAGTGAGAGAGAGTGTGAGTCTTAGCGAATTTGGATTTAAAAGTTAAGAAAATAAATTAAAGGGAATTTCCAGAGAGTAAGTAAAAAAAGAACTATTTTTTCTTGTATTTGATGTTGATCAAATTAAAATTTTATTTTTAGTGTAATATAATTAATATAGAGTGTGAGAGAGAGGCGGTCTTGGCGAATTGGATTTAAAAGTTAAGAAAATAAAATAAAAGGGTATTTCCAGAGAGTAAGTAAAAAATAACTCAGATTCTGGTATTTTATTTTGTTTAAATTAAAATGTAATTTATAGTTTAATTACAATAATATTTTTTGACGCTTTCTTTATAAAATTTTATTTTATAATTATTTAATAATTTAATTTCATTTTGTAAAGCTAAATAACAATTCAATTCAATTCAATTGTAAATATTTCAAGCTGATAATAATAATTTTAAACTAAATTAAAACTCTCAATATTTGTATTTTAATTTAATTCATTAAATTGAACACTTAAATTAATATTTATTTTTATATTTATTTAATATTTAAATTAATATTTAATTAATATCTTAATTTCTTAATAGTTTCTTTTCCCTTTCTACCTTTATGTAAAATAAACACGTTACTACATATTTTTTAATTTTTCAGACTTTAATATTCCATTATTTCCATTAAAAACTTGTTAATAAATTAGCTAGATTTTGAATAAAATAAATGTGTGTGTACTTTGTCATCTAGTTATGTTAGGTTAAACTGTTTTATGATATTTTAATTAAAGTTATAAACAAAATATATTTAAATATATAAATATTAAAAATAAATAAATGCTGGATTTTTAATAAAATAAATGCGTATGTACTTGTTTTATCAAGTAAAACATTTTTAAAGATGTTTCAATTAAAATGATTAAAAATAATAAATATTAACGTTAAGAAAAATATATATATCGGAGAACAAAATATCTTTATTATTAAATTTAAATCTTAAGGAATTTAACGCAAATAAGTTTTAGATTCATATGTAACCGAATATGTCTTCTATTAGACTTGATATTCTTCCAAAAACTATTTTATATTATTTTTGTCTAAATATATTAATTTTAAAAGATTATTAAGTCAATGAAAATACTTCTTATTCACACAAAATGTTATTATTTTCTTCTTTTTATATTTATATTTATTTTATTTTAAAGTTACTACTCACCGCTTCCAGAAGGGCAACATGATGCCCCTGATGCACTTAAGCCTGCACAATTATTAGCTCTGTCGTCGTCGAGTTTTATATATTTTTATGTTGCCGTCGTTGGGCCTGGAAAGATGAGCCAGAAAATTTTGGCACTTTAATTTCGCAGCAGTTGCAGAAAAAATATAAGGACAAAGTTGCAGAAGTTCGTTCAATATATTTCTATGGGAAATTTCATTCGCTCAAGATGGGTGGGAAAAAACCGTAATAAATGCCAAATTGTAATTCAGTTTTTTTTAATTCCAAATTATTTAATATTTATATTTATTTGATTTTTTTCGGGTTCAGGTTTCTTTTCTTTCATATTTTCACACGTTACAGTTTGAGAGTCACTGGACCGGGACACGAAGCTCACACAACGAGTTCGACCGACATTTCGCTGCAGAAAAACTGTCTCTAGGTTTTATTTCTATATATTTTTGGTTTCCGTTTCCATTAGGTCGTACTCCTGATGAGTTTTCTTTATTTTTGAAATATTTTTGAGCTTTTTTAGTTGGTTCTTAGAGGTGAGTTCCTTACAGGAAACCGATCTAACTGGGCGGATCGACGGGAGCGTACTGAACACACAACCGCGAGCGAGCGCCGATCCGAGCACTCCGAACAGCACACACAACACTAACAAGTCTATGGCGACCAGATCGGATGCGATCCCCAGCCCAGTCTACTACTTACTCGGGGAGACGGAACACGACTAATTATAGTATAAGTTTAAGCGATCCAAAAGCCAAGCGCCGAGACCCGATCGCCGTCGTCGTGCCAGCCGAACAATGCCGAACGTAGCCGAACTCGCTTCGGGTTTTCTGCTCACGTACGCTGTCCGTGTGGACTGTGTGTGAGGAGATGGGAGGCACCACACACACACACACTCTCATACAGGGCATGTGGAACGGATGGAGATTGAGATGGATGTATGTAGCAACAACACTAATCCAAGCAGCTAACATAGTCGCTGCGGAATGAATGAAACTTAAGGCGATAAGTCTGGAACTAAGTAAGTCGCTGCTGCCCACCAGTTGATATGCCATGTATGTGGCCTGCCTCCCACCCTCGCCCTCGCCGGGAGCACCTTCCAGCTTCCAGCTAAGCTCCAACTGAGCTCCAGCTCCCAGCTCCATTTGCTGATAGCCCCCGCCCCGAGATCGGGCACATGGTTTCCGTTTTTCGACCGCCCGCCCTGCGGTTCCGCCGAGACTTTTTTTCGATTTTTTTTTTTGGCTCTCAGTCTGGGAAATTCCAAGGCTTCGGTTATCAGGCTCCGTTTTAATGGTGGTTGTTCTAATTAAAGCACAGTAATTTAGCGTTTTTAACCAAAATTATTTTAATCTCAGTTTTTGAAATACAAATATTTAGATTTCTTAAAAATATGTTGATATGTTTTCAATGAATTATCTTTTTCCAAACTTTGTCATTTTTACTATTCCATTTAACTATATTTTAAGAACTAAGGAACTCTTAAAACTAAACTTAGAAAAAAGGCAACTCCTTTTAAAAATATGAACTGCTTGGTGAACTGCTTATTGCATTCAAAGTATAAGTTTACTGCTTCTCATAGGAAAAAGGCAACTCCTTTTAAAAATATGAACTGCTTACTTCGTTCAAACTGTTAGTTTGCTACTCCTTTCTGAACTGCTTTCAGCATTAAAACTGTAAGCGACCTTAAAAAGTAGGCAAAGCTTTTTGCGAACTAACAGTCATGTTTTTAAATAGTCGGAATCTTTTTTTTATTTACAAAAAAGGTTATCTAATGTAGTTCGTATAATTCTGAAGAATACGTAAAATCTTTTAAAAATAAAACAAAGCAGTAAACAGTCTGAAAAAAAAACATATAAAATCATCATCTATCCTTATTTATACAACATTTCGATTTTGGTTAAAACAAATACTTATATAATTAAGTAGTACCTTTTAATTAGATAATTAAAAAAATGAATATAATGCTTAAAAAGTTTTGTGCCCTAAATTTAAGCCTAAAAATATATACCTAATTATAAAGTTTTAATAAATAATTCCTTCTATAAGTTAACACCGTTAAACCTTGCCCAAAAACAAGTAAAAACTTATAAAAACTCATCAAAAACTCATCTAATTACTTAGTTTCTTTTTAAATTAAATGACAGACTAAGAGGAATGAACGAATATACTTCCGATGATTACCACCATCCCAACCAAGGCTGAACCATTTTCCTTTTCCTAATCTCAGCAGCATCCTAAGCAGCCTGATCAATTGGGGCCATTGGGCCATATCCGACTTCCCCATACTCTCCGCCCCAAAAAAGAGCTCTTGCCCAAGTAGGGCATCCAGCCAAAATATAAAGGCCTTGATTACGGCACCCAGTAGTATCAGGGGGCATTTCAAAACGATGCGTGACCCCGTGAAACCTAAAACGAAGCTCGAATTTCGAAAGGTTCTATTTTTGTAATTCTGCGTAGAAATTAATTGAAAACGCTGAGCGGAGCTTGGCTTCTCATGCTGAGATTTTCTAACAGGAAATACGCAGCCATATCCGTCTTATCAGCTCGACATATGCCATATACTAAATGAAAAAGCCTTAACCTAATCACGAGAGTTGTCGCGACAAACAACGCAAGCATCGAAGTGTATTGGAGCCTAAAGCAAGCTACTTACTAAAATGGGTTATTGAGACGAGGAAGGTACCCGGTTGGGGGTTTAATTCTATACATTTTACATACTATCATTTTTAATAAATAAAATAAATTGTATAACATGATATCAATTACGAGAAAGCCTTAAATATAATATTATTTTCAAAGGCTTGTGGCTAAATTTATAACTGAAGATCTAAATAATATTTACAGAAAATGGAATCATCATAGACTTTACTGAAAATGGTTGCCTTGGAAGTAGGAAAACAAAACATATGATTAAAAATAATTATAAGTCTTTAAATGTTTATAAAATTATAATTTTGAAGGTTATTTAAAGAGAGATATAGAAACATTTCTTTCAGAATTTAGAGCCTCAATGGGAAATGAAATTTAACCATTGAAAATTCGATTGAAATATTCGTAACTTTCTTTTCTCGATGCCAAAAAAGTCTGTTAAGCGTATAAATACTAATTTTTTCTCTTCCATTTATTCCAAGCTGTAGATGGCATATTTCTTTTTAAATATCACAGATTTGTGTTATTTAAAGTTATATCATTTTTTTAGAATATTTTAGGTGTAGTTTTCTTAAAAAACTTTGACCTATTAGGGACCTAAAATAGTGTTAGCATATTTATTTCTTATTCCCATTACCTCAACGCCACATACCTCCCCCAACACCCAACATACCCCATCCAAAATGGTTCGAAACGGAACCCAAATGGGAAATAGGAATCTTGGAAGCACAAGTAGCTTGGGTATTGGGTCAGCTTTGTGATTCGGTTAGCTCATTTCCTCGTTTCAAGGCGGCAAAGTGCTAAATTCACAGGCACAGCCACATTCACATCCACCAGCCACCAGCCACCATCCATCCCATCCGGGCCTGTCCCTGGCCTGGGCCCAGCACACCCATACTTCGGCCACTGCCTCTGACGCACTCACACTATGACAGCTTTGCAATGCACTAATATTAGTGAGCCGAACGACGATCGGCTGCCGAGCGCTGGCCGAGCGAGCGGGCCACGAATTGGAATTTCTTGTGGGGCTCGTGTTTAGTAACACTTCGAACGCTTGACGATCTCCACATGTGGGGAGAGTGCTGTGCCCGACGATCGCAGCAGCAGCAAATCAGCGTTTTCTGTTAGTTTCAATCGGTTCTTTAGCTCGATTTAAAATCTATAAAAATTAATGCTAAAAATTATAAATAAAATGTTTTAACTTAAACCTTATTTCGTTCGCAGTTTCGTGTGTGTGTTGACAGAGAGAACGAGCCATAGAGAGAGAGAGTGAGACGGAACTGAGAGATCGTCGCAGTGACAGAAATATAGTTCGTTCGCAGGACTAAAGGACCCAACGGAAGATGTTACCCAGAGATCTACGGCATCTCTCGGGTCTGCTGGGCGCCGTTTATCTGCTGGCGGGCGTTGTGTCCTTTGCTGAAGGGGCAAAGGTAAGTGCCAAGAAAAAGGGTTTTCTAAAAAAAAATTGTTTAAATGTAACTTTAAAAACTATCTAAAAAACAGTATTAGTTCCCTTTGCTAAGAGAATTTTGACCTATTTACTTCTTTTGCGAAATTTTCTAATATTTAATTTTTAAAGTGCTTTCAAAACTGTAAACTTTGAAAAATTGAAAAAGTGCTGCTCAAACTGTAAAAGTACAATTGTTTGAAAAATCATAATTTAAATGGGTTTTTCTCAATAAATATTTATATTTATTTATATTTGTGAATACTTCTAAAAAAAAACTTAAAATAATAAGTTTCCTTTCCAATGCTTCTAAAACCCTCTTCCCATCAATTTCGCCTTTATTTAAGCTCACCAAAAAATACTTTATCAAGTATAAACAACTAAAATTAGGTCAGCAGCCAAGCTCAGCTCTTAATCATCATCTGCAGCAGCAACCACAGCAAGTGTTATTGTTATTCTTGAATAATATTGCACTCTTTCTGTGAAAGCCTCAGCTTCCGGCATAGTTGCAACTCTTTTCCTTTTCCCGAGAGATAATCGAGAGGGGTCTCGAGACCCCTAGAGTCCGTCCCTGAGTTCTTTATTCCGTTCCGGGACCGGGGCGAGTTCAATGGATTCCAGCGGCGTTTCGGGGACGGATTATGTCATTCAATTATTTTGGCAACTTATGCTTTTTTTCAGTAGGTTAAAGGCTATTGGCGATAACCGAAGCCGTGATAACCCCAGTAATCAAAGAGGACTTGGATTAGCTATTGAAAGATTTAACATTGAACGTTTCCGGTTGGCAATTAAAATTTTATTTGATAATTAATATAATTATTTGATTAACATTTGTTTCTCATCATTGTTGAAAGGCGTTTTTTAGGGAATGAAAGTGTAGCTAGGAAGAGTTTATTTCAGGGAGAGTTAAAGCCTTAAACTTAAAGAGTTTGAATACTTAAAAAAGAAATCAATAAATAAAAAATAAATAAAAAAATGTTCATAACAAATAAAGAAATATTTTAAATAAATAAATAAACATTTTAACAAAGCTAAAGTTAAAAACTGAAATACAAATTGATGATAAAGACTTAATGACATCAATTTTTGTACTTCAAATCAAAGAATGTAACTCTCTCTCCTAGAAAAAACACTCTAAGCTAAGAAAACTTCAGACAACTTGGTAAAAAATAAATTTTATTAAATTAACTAGATTTTTTAGAGTTCAAATATTTATCTCTCCTTTGTTTAAAATATTTTTAATAACTAAAAACCCTTTGTTATTAGAACCAACCTTTGCCTTTGACCAAACCCTGAAAACTATGCAACAGTTTTTGCCACTCGCAAATTTAGGCAAAATTTCTAACCAAAAAATTAGTTAAAAACACAAAAAGTAACGCAATTATTAGCTTATAAATAGCAAATCAAATTACTTCCGTTTATTTCGGCCTTTATGATGATGTTTTGGGCTCGAAGCGATTTCGTAAGCTAAGATGATGATGGAAAATGGAGCACATGCCAGCGGCGGCGGCGGCGCCTACTTTTGATGGCATTCGCCTCGCTTATCAGGCTCCGAGCTGCTGCTACTGATCCTCACATTTAATTAGACCTATTTGCTATTGCTATTGCTATGTTGGCGGCATTGACGCCATTGATAGCATGTTCCGCTGATTGCGACATGAATTCAACTAGATTTAGAATTTAATTCAAATTCAGAAAATAGAACCGAACCGAAGCGAGGCGCAAGTGTCGCCAGGGGCTATCTCGGCATGGCCTGACTTTTGCCCAAGTCGCTGCCTTTACGGATCGAATCCGAGCGGCTCGAATGGTTAGAGATTTCCACAATTTTCACAATTTCTGTATTTCTGTGTCGCGCATTTAGCACTGGATTTTCGCTCACGTGTTTGGCATCATAAATCGTCAGAGCTCGTTTGACAACTTTGGTAATTCGACCCATCAGTCTTTTCGCACTCGGTTACGTGGTCAATGCCAGGGCTGTGGTCCCCAACGCCGACTTCCAACTCCGTTCGGAGTGAGAGCTCCCACTTCTGATGGGGTTTTGTGGGTTCAGCTGGGGAGCTCGGAGTTGGGAGTTGGGAGCTGGGAGCTGGGAGCTAGGTGCTGGCAGATCCACAGAAACCACAGGGCTCTACAAACTTGATTTTATGTGCTACTGTTGTTTGAGTTACTCTAACGAAAGATGGGGTTTAAGGGAAGTTTTAAAAGGTTTATAACAGTAATAATATGATTAAAAATTATGAAAATTGTATTTATGTAAAAAAATCTATGAAAGAAGCTTTTTTTTATGTTTTGTGAAGTTAAACCTTTATAGTTACCTTAAAATCATACACAAAACTGAATTGTTCATGAAAAACAATGACTTGAAATATAATAAATGGTTATTAAATGACTTGTAAAATAAGAGAATGTTCTATTTATATTTAATAATATAATATAATAATTACGTGAGAGGAAAAATATGAAAAAATTATAACCAGAAGTTTCTCTTTCGTTTCTGCTGATTTTAATGAATTACACATTGGTAAAAATTAATTCTGATTTCATCTTAGAGCTTGCAATTTTACAGATAATTTATTAAATTATATTTATATGAATTATAGTATTATTATTCATACATGTATATTTAATCAGAGGTAAAAGGGGAATTACATTTTGTAAATGCATTCATTTGAGATAAGCGAATGAGTCAAATAATATTGCAAACCATGCTATTTTTTATTATACTATAATTTGATTAAAGCTTATTAATAATAGGAAGTAAATGAATACATAAAGAAACCCCATATCAATTCTATTTCCTTTTGCGACATACTGACATGCAATCATCATAAAGAAAATATATATTATAGACAAGATTAGTTATAACTAATAACGCATAAACATTTCCTAGTCCTACTAAATTTAATACAAATTTTGCAGAATCATATATTATGAAACATATAAAATTAAACAACATTCGTAGGGTATTTAGACTTCGTTAGTTACCTTTGTTAACTGATTTCCAGCAGTGCTTGTCAAACCGCGCACGCAATGCGTTTTGCAAGCAGTAGTCAGTAGTCATCCATCTATCCATCCATCCAACTTAATGATTTCCTTTTCCGTTCCACGAAAAAGAGAGACCCTCCATTTAAGAGCAGCTTCAATGGAAGTAGACTCTCTTCCATTGCAAGTGTAGTGAGAATCTGCGAGATTCATCTCTCTCGCCTGGAACAACTGCAGCTGAGACGACGGTCTGGTCTGGTCCATTCTATGAATGAATTTTGATAAATGGTCTTTATCAGCGGCTGTGTTCGTTCGCCCTCACCCCACTTATATTCCCCTCTTCGTTGCTCCTCCTGGACGCCCCCCATGCACTTGCTGTCTATATATGGAAATGCCGTTATTGTCTGTGGAGCAGCAAGTGTGCTATTGTGTGTGAGTGTGAGTGAGTGGGCAAGTGAGTGCTGTTCGATGCCGACAATTAGCAGCTCAAGTGATCGGTGAAGGGTTCTCTTAGAGAGAGTGCTGGGGAGAGTGGGAGAGGATCTGCGGCAATCTTTTGACGTTCTGCAACATTTCAAATTGGAATTAAAACTTGCTCTTGTTTGTTGTTGTTGCCGCTGCTAACTGCGGCCACGGCTTCTGCTTAGAAACTTGCCTTGTGCACTGGGAGAAATAAGTAATGATCTTCTTAAAAATAAAACAAAAATGTAAGGAAATGATTTTTTAATTTTTTTTTTTTTAATTTTTTCTTTTTTGAGAAAGAGAAAATAATAAAAAAAAAATTAATATACATTTAATTAGGTTTAAAGTTATTTAATTATGTATATTAATTAGTACTCATTTTCTAAAAGAAAAAAACAGATAAGAATATTATAGTGCTATCATGAAAGGATTTTTTATTTTAATTTTTTTATTCAGAAAGAAAACCAAAAAATTTAATTTAAATAAATTCAAAATAATAAAATATTTAAATTAGCCTACTGTTACTATATTATACATTTTTGGCTATAGTGACTTACTAGGATCATATAGCAAACGCAGTTTGTAAATTTTTTATTAAATTCCTGGAGAAATCCATTTTTATTTTAACATTTTCTTAGAACTATTCTTCTTTTAATGACTCTGTAAAATTAAACTTTTAGTGAATATAAAAAGATTTGGATTAAACCTTGAATAATGGTTAAAATGTTAGTCAGAAGTTGAAAAAACATTTTTTGGTACTAAAGAACGTGTATGGAGCTCTTTCTCAATGTATCTCTTACTATAAATTCACTTAAAGCCTACTTAGTATGATTTTTCAGCTACTTTCTTACTCTACATGAAGAAACTTGATCAAACTTTCATTATTCTTTAAAAATATATTGTGAAACTGGCCCAAAACTGAGTAAATTCCTGAAAAATATACTATATTCGTACTATCTCTGTATTATTTTCGTATTTTTTGACATTAATTATATATATTATATATAAGGTCGCCAAACAGCAACAATTTAAATAATTTAGTTTTCCCTTCATAATAGCTAAAATAATAATTTAGTTTAATTTGCCCTTAATAATATTTCCAAAAATAGTTTATAATTATCCAAAGAAGTAGATTACTTATTATTTTCCAGTGTATATTTCGCATTTCCCTCGATTGCCTTAGCTGTTTATGTGTGCGCGATCCTGGGACTGATCTGAACTGACCCGAACCGCTGGCATAAATCACTGACCATTCGGCGGGGCCAGACAGAGCGGGGCCAACTTCGGGTATTCAGTATCCAGAGTATTATTGGGGATTCGGACCGCCCAGGAACAGCAAGAGCAAGAGCAAGAGCACGAGCACAAGGGAACAACAATGATCATCATCTCATATTGTTGGGCTCGGGATCGGGGCAGGCACTCCTCTGGTGGAAGTTTATTTGCGTGCTTGAGTAGAATTGTTTGGCGAGTTGCATTTCAATTTGACTCAATTATTTATTTATCTGCAACTGAATGCGGAAATTATGCGAAGACGTCGCGGGTATGCGAGTGTGTCTGTGAGATACGGACAACATGTCGTATGAGTGATATGGACGAGGGGCCACTTAGTAGCGCTGCCTCTGTAATGAATTTTGTAAATTGAAACGATTATTTATGAGGCAGAGTGCTGCTGCTGCTGCCGAAGGAACTCTTGAAATTGGGTTATCAGTCATCTGTCTCACATAACTGCAGCTCGTTGTTCTCCTTTGCCTTGTTATCAGCTTCGGCCTGGCTTTTGGAATTGATATTCATATTCATTTTCATTAGAGCCGCTGCCTGTTCGCACTACATATATTTAGTCACTATATATAATATATGCCCGACCGCTGAGATTCATTCCATTTCAAACAGCGAACATCGGGCGTCACATCTAAAAATAAACTGGCTTAATTTGAACGAGAGTCCAGGTCCAGGCAGCTCGGTTAACTTCCAAGAATTTTGCACAATCGAGTCGAGTGTGTCCGCTTGATTGCCTAAATTATTTGGCGAACTATTTGAGAAAGTTAACTAATAGGTTAATGATTAGAAAGCGATATATAAGTGGAAGATGTTTAATTTGGAAGCTATCAATAACTGGAGAAGGTTTGATTGGTTGCTAATTTATAAGGGAGAACTTTTAGGGCTTTGATTTTCTTGATCTTAGTTTTGCGAATTTGAGGATCTAGGGAAAAGGGTATTTTCTTGATTAAGTATGATATCTAGAATAGGTTTAGTAGGTCGCTTTTTAAGTAATTTATTAGAATTGTAAATAGATATTTTATAGAAAGAGTTTATAGCTGAAAATTAGGACTAAGAATGCACCGAAAACTCACATAGATATAGTAAGAAACAAAGAACCAGCTAGAGTTTGGGAGTGTGAAAGCCTTTTTAGTTAAATAATTTTTTAATTGTCATTTTTATTCGATAATTGACGAAATTGATAAATTCCTCAATGGGTTTAAAATGTTTTTTAAGGTTCCTCTAAAGGCTTGAATATTTTGAGGAAAACTGTGCCAATTAGTAGATTCCTTATAAAGAAACTTGGTATAAATAACCGGGTTAAATATTTCCTTATAAGTTTTCTATTAAAAAGGTTTTAAGCAATATTGTATAGATCCTTTTTCATAATAAACTAATAATATACTTATTAGTTTAGGAATCAATTGGATTTTATGCAGAAACTTCATATTAATAAGCGGGATAATCGTCCATTATTATTTTTCTATCAAATAGGATTCTATGCTACGACAGGATTCCACAATTTCCCTATAGTTTGTTTAGGGTTTAATACAATATTTTTTGTTAAATTTTATAGATCCTTTCCTACAATATTCAGTATATATTTGTTAATACAAAACTCCAATATATATTTTAAGCAAAGACAAAAACCGCTGCAGCTATGGTTGTCATCCATGGTGTATCCTTTTTATTTATGTATTATTTTTTACCAACAAATAAATATATCAAGGAACCTTTGCTACCTTTCTCGGTTACAAAATCACAGTTTCCCGGGCGCAGGTGCTCACTGTCAGTCGGGTCAATTCAATCATTTGGCGCTTCCTTATCGCCAATCTATTGACGATCACTGCACAGACAAGAGCCCAGAAGCAGTGACAGCTCGCTGTCCATCAATTTCAATGTTAATTTGAGTGCACGGCAATTAGTTATCATCTGTCAGGCTTGTGTCCAAACAATTATAAGCAACGATGCCGTAACCGTGCACTTAACAGGCCCAAACGGCGATTATTTTCGCTAATTTACGACTCCCGGGCGAGTGCGTGGGTGTTCCCCAGTTCCATGTTCTCCATGATCTCGCCATGTGCCAGTCTTAGTGCAGATTTCTGCATCTTTTTCCATTTCTACACATGTATGTGTGATGTCAAGCCGTTGAAAATGATGTCATGCTGCAAGTGCGCCAGATGTGCATCCATTATGCTCCTCCTCGGCGCGGCTCCGCGGGGCAGGGGGCTGGCTTTTTCATGTCAATCACACGCTGCTCATATGTTGCCCCATATACGATTTTATATTGCTACCCTGTACTCGCGGCATGAATCTGGAGCGGCTGTAATCGCAATTGGGTTGTGCCCGCTCAATGAAATACTTTTATGCGAGCCACTAAAAAAAATATGATGTTTGAAGTCCATTGTGGGCGCGGGTTATAGCCACGAATTCCTGATGGCAAGTGGACTGTTGATGAATTTTATATTTTTCTTTTGAATTAAAATTCCAGCAATATTTAGCCTTGTTTGGAAATATTTTATTAGTTGGGAATTTATGTTTTTTACTTGCTTTGAGGGTTTGTGTTGGAATACTTAAATATTATATTAGGAATATGGGAAAATCTTCCTTAATTATTTGTTCTTTTGTTGAGAATCGGTCTTTGGATATCAATAAATTAAAATTTATTAAATAGGCATTTAAAAAGGCAGTCTTTCTGATTTATTTGCTTGTTTTTGAATATTTTATTAGTTAGAAAGTCAGGTTTATTAACGGCTTTGAGAGTTTGTGTTGGAATACTTAAAAACAAGATTAAAAATGGAAAAATCTTCTTTAAACACTTGTAAACTTTTTGAGAATGAGGCTTCAAATATTTAAAAAGCTCAAAAATTATTTCTCCTTTATCTGCTTATTTTTAAATATTTTATTAATTAGGAAGTCTTGTTTATTAGGGACTTTAGTACTTTGCCTGGGAGTACCTAATAAAATGATATTCAGTTGGTAAGGATTCTGTAACTCATTTAAATCTTTAAAACTATAATTATCTCAACATTTATGAACTAAACTTTATATTCGACCTTCTTTTTATTTTCTTAGACTATTTTTGAATATTTTCTTTGCTAAAACTCTGATATAAATCATATAGCACTAAAGGGGAGTCCTATTTCGAATTTTGTTCCAGTTTTTACTCATCATATTGAGGTCTGTAGTTTTTTGTTTCTATTCTTGCCTTGCATTGTTGCATGCCGTTTTTCCAAACGTTTATGATGCATATTTTACAACTGATTTGTTGTTCTTATTGCTGCCTCCTATGTTAGTGTAGAAATTCCCACTCCATTCCATGGGGAGGTACATGAAAAATGAAAATGTTGTTGATTGATGGCGCGTGTTGTCCGACATGGCAGCCTTAGTATTGGCAAACTGGGTCAATTGTGACGCACAAAAGGATCTTCGATGATTGGAGATGCATTTTGAGAAAAGTTTTGAGAGAAAACCCTTCAAAAATAATATATACAAATAAGGGTTATAACTTACCTTTAAGAATATAAGAAAGTTTCCTTAATGATCTTGGGTTTTATGTGCCCTTAAATAAAGACTTTTATATATGATTATGGCTAATTAATCATTGAATTTATATGGGACAGTAGTAAAAGTCTCTTAGCTTATTGAAGGAGCTTCAAAAAAAAAAAAAGGGTGTTTTTTTTACTCTAAATAAAAGAAACATCCCTTTTTCTTAACTTTGTCACTTGACAACAAAGAACTCACATTGATGGTCTGGTGTCTGCAACAGATAACCCCTTTGTCCAATGCCTGGAACTCAAGATGAAAGAATCACATTAAAATATATATAAACGTACATATAACATATATGTAGGATGTGGTATAAAATATAATTTAATGCTAAATTGAAACTGGTATTGTATTAATTAATTCCGCTCGCTGCCTGTCCAGGCTTATCAGCTGTGATTTATACACTGACTATATATAAGATGACATTCTTATAATAATAATAATTATGCTTGTTTTTTTTTTTTTTTTGTATGCCACATCCGGGCAGACCAGGCCACCAACTTTGAGATACAGATTAACAGAGGCGTTCTCTCTTTTCTACAGACACAGTGGTAATAATTTTTAGGGGGGTTTTAGAGAGGTTTCTGGAAGAGGTTTTAGGGATTTTTTAGGTGTTTTTGAATGTATATTTGTTTTTTATATATAAGTATTTCAATTCCATATATTATCAGCTCTTCAGAAGATCTTTTGATTCCTTTTTTACTAATATTTGACCTCGCCCCCCTAGGTGTTCAATGGTTTAACCATTAAACTTATACAATTTTATCGAAAGGAGTTATGTTTTAACTAATTCTTCATCCACTTTTCATAGTAAAGCATTTAAATTGATGCAAAGGATTTGGATTATGATTATTAGGATTGGCACCCCCTTAAAAACCGCCCTTTTTGCTGACCCACACCCCTGCTTTTTCATCTCTCCCTCTCGTTTTTTCCAAAACTTTTCGCTGTGCTTTGCATTCCCTGAATAATTGCAGAGGTCCGACTGGAGTTGGTGCTGAAGTTGAAGGTATCGCTTACAGTTCGGCGGAAAGGCGATAACTTGGCACCCAAAGGCTGTCATTAGATACTGAGACCTTCAGAATGGACTCTCGTAGTCGTCAGGCCAATGGACTTGCCTTTGGACGGAGAAATACCAAAATCCCAGAATTACCACTTAAGGGTAGAAGAATTCCTCAGACTTGCTCGGTCTTCGCTCATTACGTACAGCGATTAGCGTGGGTTGGGTGTGCCCAATTGTCGCGCCAGATTTACGACAGATATATGCCAGATATACATATATATATCTTCTTTGCGGAGGCTTAGCTTTGACCTTAAACTATGTGCAAGTTGCAAGTTGCACGAGCAAGCGGGAACTGGGACAATTGGCTTTAACATGTGTAAATGCGCTTAAGTGCGCCGCAACACTGACACAGATCGCTTTCGTCTGAGCGCCGCATATAGCTGATATATCTGATATATCTTTATATACATATATCTGGATATCTGTTTATATAGTTTCCCGACTAGATCTGGCTTTTCGTGGCCATCACAGTGGCGCAAACAGGTGGAATTTTCTATAAGAAGCTGAAAGTTGCCAGCCTTAGATCAAGGATAACTAAGACTTACCACAGGAAATATTTATATAATAATTTCAGGGATGAATTTGGTACCATTTTAACCCTTTTATGTTAAGTTAAGTTCAAGTTATTTTTTACAAATTACTTTTGCAAAATTATCCTAAGAAGTTTATATTTCGAACTTTTAAACAATTAATAGATGAGATTTAACCTTAACTGTAGAAAATTCTTAAAATTCACTTAAAATAGAAACATAAATTCAAAACCGAATTAACTTAGAGACCTAATAATCCAAAAAGAAATTAATTCTGAACATATACAATATTTATGAAAATGTGTTGTACTTAGACATTATTTTTCAGATCAATTCAAGACCATAGATATTGAAACTCAACCTTAAAATCATATTTCGTAATAAACAGGCTTTAGAAATATTTAAAATTCAGAAATATTTTAATAAGGCTGTGGAAATATTTAAAATAACTTTCAAAAATGCTAAAAAAAACCCAAGAAATCTATTATCCAATATTTTTAAGCCAAAATCCTATCCCAATTTGTTTTTAACAAAAGAGAAAAGAGCAAGGGACACCCAACACCTGCGAATACCTATTCGCCGCAGACACGCGTGCCCATTCAGGAATTTTAAGCCGAATTTTCTCAGATATTCCCAGCGCCGGAGTCAGTGCCTCCTTTGCTGACTTGGCACTTGATTTTTTTGTGATTTTTTGTATGTGAAAGAAACACGGTGCCAGTGGCAGCCGGCAATCAAACAGTGCACAGTTCAGCTCACAGCTCACCCTTTTCCCACTCGGCGACGCCACTTAGTGTGGTGCGTTGTCTGGCGGTCCCCGAAAAAAACAAAAAAAAAAATAAAATAAAAGTGCTCGCGAGAGTGGCCCATATATGATCGGGGCATATAGCATATATAGCATATATATGTATATGCATATGCATTCGGCACAGAGACACAGATATTACCCAGTGGCCCAGTGTCAAGTTCAAGGAAATTGCAGTGCTGTCACTTTTCAAATTGTTACCGCAACCATTTTTTACTTGCTGGCTGCCTATATAGGTTATACTTGTATATATAAATATATTTAAATATATTTTTGCATATATTTTCGTGTCATACGAGTGGGATTCCTTAAGTTTCAGTTTGTTTCAATTGATTGAATGAAATTCGATGGTGTTTTTCGGGGTTTCTGTTGCAGCCATTTCGATTGAAGGAATGTGTGAAACAAAAGACTTGAATGAGACCAAGAACTGATCGAAGTTTCACATTGAAATTATTTCAAATTATTGGCACAAGCATAATTTTATAATATTAGAGCAAGACTGGAAGAAATGCAGCTCAGAGGATTTATTAAGAGCTGAAAATATGCACTGATTATTTATTTTTATAAATTTTATTATATGCTAAAGCCTAACATCTTCCTAATTTATATATATATGTTTTAGACAAACACAAAGTTCCAAACCCACTTACCGCACTCTTACACAGAAAGAAATAAAGCTAACTGTGAATATTAGGAGCTAAAAATATGGTCTCTTAGGAAAAGTGTGGAGTAGAACCTAATTTATTAATTTACTTGTGAATGTTTTGATATGTTTGGTTATATTTTAATATGTTTTGATATTTTTCGTTATATTTTGATACGTTTTAATATATTTTAATACGTTTTGATATATTTTGATATGTTTTGATATATTTCGATATATTTTGATACGTTCTAATATATTTTGATTTGTTTTTAAATGTTTTCATTTATTTTAAAATATTTATTTATTTATATAGTGCTATTTTAAAATATATTTTTATATTATATATATATATTTTGATATATGCCATCGCGAAAAATGTTCTCAATTATTATATTATTGACTGGCTAAACAGTTTTAGAGAGGAACAAAGTCCCAAGCTCACAAGGGACACCTTCTTTTCACTAGAATTTTCAAAGGGAATTCTACCCGAAAACTGGTGGTAAGCACTAGAGATGAAGAAACCTTGATGTTGAGATTAAAATACATCGAAGATGCCCTGCCAAACATTGATATTTTCCACCTCCCACGCTTTATTTTAACTTTGTTAATTCATAGGATACTGATGAGGCAGTGGTGGCTCCTTTGAGCCTGATGCTTTTCTTTTGACAACATCTTTGTCTGTTTTTGGCATTAAGTTGCTTTAGGATTGACTTGAGTACTCATGGAGCTTCTTTTATAACTAAAATTCTAAATAATAAATTTTTAAACAATATTTCTTTATATGAATATCTATCTAAAGTATTAAATATTAATTTTTATTTTCTATAAGTAAATTCCTCATTGAAATGTTAATCCCTATAATATACTTTATTTATTTCCTTCTGTGAATCCCTTTTAATACTTTTATATTTGAAATTATTCACACAGTTGGCTTTCTCATTCTCCAGAAATCGAGTGCAATTGTTTCTCCGATGCACACCTGCAGCACACCCCCGTATTTGTATTATTTCAGTGGGGTTAGAGGGGAGGTAGGAGCGGGGTAATGGGTCGAATGAATTGGATTTTATTTTCGTATCTGCATTTTCTCGGATTATTCACTTGTTCTTGTTCGGGAAAAAGAAAAACAACAGCAACAGCAGCATCGTTTGGTTCACCGCAAGACCAATTCTCTTTTTCCTTTTTGCTTTTTGTAGTTTTTTAGATTTTTTCTTTTCGCTTTCCATGTTGTTTTCTTTTCACGTTCTCGTTTCGGGCTTTGGATGTGGATATTTGGTTAACAGATGGTTTGATCTCCTCGGGAGCTGATCACTTCTGGGAACTCGCGTTCTTCTGGGTAGGATCTGCCCCGCTCTCTCACTCTCGGGGCTTTGAACTCTGTCCATGTCCACTAGTGCAGCTCCATTAGTCACCTCTAAACAGAGATATCTAGGTGATTTTGTTTGTAAATCAAAAACAGAATTTGCCAAACATTTGACACTAATTTTTGTTCCACAATTAAACAAAAAAAAGAGCAAAGAAAATAAAGCAAAGATTCCGGGACACATGCGTGCAACATGTGTGCAGTTTTTTTTTCTTTTATATTTTTTGGAAGAACTGTCTCGCAGAGCAGCAGTGAAAAATTCAGTTTAATGAAGGCGGGCAATAAATTTTTGGGAACTTTTAACCAACATATGAAATTATGTCAATTCTATTAATACGAAAATAGGAAAAACCTAACTAAGGATGTTTACGCTCTGACATCAATGAGGAAACCGCAAGAATTTTGCATAGGTGTTCTGCCTACCTCAAAAAAATTGATTTCAAAGCGCTTTCATAACTTGAAATATACCAGATAATAGTGCAATCGCTTTTTACCGAATTGCATTTCTTTGTTTACAAAATATACAAAATAAGTGTGCCCATTAAATGGGGTTAAAAATGCGCTGAATGCGTTTGCACTTTTCCCCCTCGAAGAACTGCTGGGCGAGGTCCAGTGAGCGTGCTCTATGCTTTCGCTCAATTGACTAAGCAAAAGCAAAAGCAAGGCAAAAGCAAAAAGGCAAACGGACTCGCAGACGAGTTTAGAAGATTATCTCATTGCAAACGGAAGCTGAGCAATTAAAGCTGCTGCTGCAACTGCAACTGCTGCTGCTGCAGCTCGCACCAACTCTCGCACTCGTTGCACTCGCCGTCGTTTAAATATAATTATTATTGTTGATTTTCTGGCTAAGGCGAGATTTCATTTCGCCTTTTGTTATGCCAAAGGCATTTCACGAAATCACCGAGCATAGAAAACGATGAGTCGAAGGTCATTGGGTTTATGCGAGCAAGAAGTTTGTGAATTTTCGAGGGAAAGTTGGAAATAAATGGGAGAAATTAGATTGGTTAAGTTCTGCATAATAATATTAATCATTTTAAGCCAAATTTTCATAAATTATATTTATTTTGGGAAATGTCAGTGATTTTATACTTTGCTTTTCATGTTGAAATATGGTTTGAAGCCCAACGATTAATTTTCAAGACCTTTAATGTATAAATATTTAAACTAGAATTTCAGTGCCCACAAATCTGGCCATGCATTTCTGAAAAATATTGAAATAAATGTACACTAACTACATATATGTTTAATATATATTTTTGTGCTGACTTTTGATCTAAAAATTATAATTCGATGAATAACATGGGAGTTATTGAACAATAAACTTACTGTGCTGAACTTCTGCAACATCTACATTTGTATTGGCAGCACCAATGGATGTTGCTCAACATGTGCCTAGCTGCATTTTTTTAGCAACATTTACCTATTAACATTTTCTTGTGCATTCCACCATGTTAGGTTATAGTTTAAAACTATTAGTTTTTATACCCTGATAACCGAAATTAAAACTAATTAGACAATCTGATTCAGCCATGTTTATCTTAAGTATTTTAAATTAAACACAAATTAAGCACAAAGCCTTGGGAACCCGGTATTTCAAGGTCGGGAATTCTTGACAGTAGATTTCTTACTTGCTATTTTCAGATATTCAGATTTCTTACTTGTTATTTTCAGATATTAGCTTTCTTACTTGTTGTTTCCATATATTTAAAGATATTAGCTATTATTTTCAAATATTTTCAGCGATTCGATTTCATACTTGTTATATTAAGATATTATCTTTTATTCGTGTAATATTCATATACTTATTAGCTTACTTACTTGCTATTTGCAGATATAAGATTTGTTACTTGTTACTTTCATATATTCATTTTCTTACTGGCTATTTTTAGATAATAGCCTTATTAATTGTTATTTTTAAATATTAGCTTTCTTACTTGTTATTTTCAGATATTAGCTTTCTTACTTATAGTCTCTCCCACTCTTAAACTAATTTATGTTTTTAGGCTACAAGTCTCGTATATTCTTAGCTTAATTGTTAGTTTTATTCAAGAAGAAGGAACCATTAACAAGTTCAAATATAATTTTACTTAGGAACAGTCTTAGAATTATGCGATCATAATCAAATATTATAAAATAAATATTAAAATAAAAAATATTTCTTTAAATAAAAGATTAAACTCAAACTAAAATAAATATGAAAGGTACAAATATAATAAATTATTATTAACTAAAGCTCATATCATTATATAATTTCTTTGGGATTATTAGATGAAATATAGAACTTATTTATCTCGAAGATAATATCCTCAAAGAAAACCTTAGTATTTTTGCAAAGTGCCTGCTCTACAGAGTATAGAAAATGGAATTGCATAACGAATTTAAATTAAAAAATTTCAAATTGATTCCTACTGACATCTTCGCTTACCCAAATACGAGTTCCAATCAGGGGCAATCAAGACCAGTTCTCCATTCCCTCCGCCTCGATTTCGCGCTAGACAAATTCGATTACTAACTGGACATGGCTGCTCCATCATTCCAGGTCTGCAACACAACGCTATGCGACTGCAAGGGCATCAAGGGACGCATCGGTGCCATTGGTCCCGCCGGAGTTCCCGGCTTGGAGGGACCTGCCGGCGATGTGGGACCCTTTGGACCGCCGGGCTATCTGGGCGAGAAGGGAGATGTCGGCGAGTACGGTGAAGTTGGCGAGAAGGGACATCGCGTAAGTCTTGAAATCCGAAAGAGAGTAACCTCATGGAGTAACCAATGTGTTTGCAGGGCGATGTGGGACCTCAAGGTGAAACCGGATATCCTGGCCCCAGGGTAAGTCACTAACTGAAAAGAGAGAGGAGGAGCTTTAATTATTTAATCTATCTTAACCCATTAGGGCTTCCCTGGCGAGGATGGCACAGCCGGACCCCGCGGCATCGATGGTTGTGACGGCAAGCCAGGTCTTTCCGGCCCCGGTGGAGCTCCCGGCGAGAACGGAGTGCGTGGTCCCCCGGGCAAACCTGGAGCCCAGGGTCCTCCCGGTGACGCCGGCGAGGGCGGCATCAACTCCAAGGGCACCAAGGGCAATCGCGGTGACCGCGGTCCCGGTGGCTACGACGGTCCGACCGGCTTCGACGGCGATCGCGGCCAGAAGGGCGACACTGGATTCGCTGGCATGACCGGTCCCAAGGGAGATCCTGGCCCACAGGGTCTCCGGGGAGACACTGGCGAGCCCCAGGAGCTGCTGTTCCGCCTGCAGGGAGTGCCCGGCGAGAAGGGCGACCAGGGCGAGAGTCAGCCGGGAGCACTCATCTCCGACACCACCATGAAGGGCTACCGTGGCGACGCAGGACCCCAGGGCCCTGAGGGCTCCCTGGGACTCCCCGGCGAGCAGGGACCCTTCGGACGAGATGGTCTTCCCGGCTCCCGAGGTGACATCGGCGGACCCGGAGAGCGCGGCAAGCCTGGCAAGGATGGAGAGCCGGGCGTGCCCGGTGACAAGGGCTCCAAGGGAGCGCCGGGCTACAATGGCGAGGATGGACTAGATGGCGTTCCCGGAGACCGGGGCGAGGATGGTTTCGATGGCATGCCCGGTGTGCAGGGTCGCCCGGGTCCCAAGGGTCTGTACGATCCCACGATGAGCAAGTCCCTGCCCGGCCCCGTTGGCCCGCAGGGAGACATTGGACCCGAGGGCCATCCCGGTCTGCCCGGTGTGCCCGGCAAGGCGGGGCGACGCGGTGCCCCCGGCCTGGCTGGCCAGCCCGGCGAGCAGGGATTCAGCGGCAAGCGAGGCCCACCCGGACGCAGTGAGCGCGGTGAGGCCGGTGACTATGGACTGATTGGAGCTCCAGGACCCCAGGGACCAGCTGGCGATGCTGGCCCCCCCGGACGCTATGGACTGCGCGGCGAGCCCGGTTACAACCTAAGCGGACCCAAGGGAGAGGCTGGCCTGAACGGAATGCCTGGAAAGGATGGGTATCGAGGAGAGCGGGGAGAGGTCGGCCTGCCCGGTGACAAGGGTCTGCCCGGCGAGGGCTACAACATTGTGGGTCCTCCTGGATCCCAGGGACCTCCCGGCCTCCGTGGCTATCCCGGTGACGATGGCCTGCCTGGATTCCGAGGACTCCATGGAGACAAGGGATTGCGGGGCGACGACTGCGGCATCTGTCATGCTGGACCCCGAGGAATGCGTGGACAGGAGGGCGACACTGGCTATCCCGGTGCCCATGGCAATCGTGGCCTGATCGGTCTGACTGGAGCCCGTGGTCCGCAGGGCCAACAGGGCAGGCCCGGCAAGACTGGCTTCAAGGGTATCCGTGGTTCCCCCGGTATTCCCGGCGAGACGGGCGTCACAGGACGCAAGGGTGATGCCGGCCGCGTCGTGGTCATTGGCAGCCTGCGGGAGGGAGACCGTGGCGACGATGGCGACAACGGACGCCGTGGCATCCAGGGACCGGATGGTGACAAGGGATCGGATGGCTTCTATGGAGCGCAGGGAGCCCGCGGAGAGCCGGGTCAGCGCGGAGACTACGGAGACACTGGACGCCCTGGAGTCGATGGACGCCCGGGAAGGCAAGGACGTGATGGCAAGCCCGGACTCAACCCCACCACACCCAAGCTGTACCTGATCGGTGAGCCTGGCTATAATGGACGCAAGGGAGAGCGCGGCGACGAGGGAGATGTGGGCTTCAAGGGCGACAAGGGTGAGCCCCATCCCGGCGAGATCTACGACAACAGAGGCGAACCCGGTGACGATGGCTATCCGGGTCTGCCCGGCTTCCGTGGACCCAAGGGCGTCCAGGGCGATGTCGGTCTACCCGGCGATCTTGGTGACGTGGGACCGGCTGGGGATTCATTCCAAGGACCCGAAGGCCTCAAGGGTTATCCGGGCATCACTGGGGATTACGGTCTGCACGGTGCCCCCGGTCTGCCCGGCCTGGATGGCGAGCCTGGACTGGATGGCTTCGTGGGAACCAAGGGACAGCGCGGAGAGCCCGGACAATCGGTGATTCCCGGCGACATTGGCGTGCCCGGACGTCCCGGCATCAAGGGCATCTATGGTGATGCTGGCGAGACTGGTCAGTATGGACCGCCTGGACTCACGGGACGTAAGGGTGTCAAGGGCGAACTGGGACCGAATGGAGCCAATGGACTGACTGGACTGCCCGGCAACAAGGGTCAGCGCGGTGACTATGTGGTGGGTCCGCCCGGTGCCCAGGGTGAGCCCGGACGCAATGGACGCCTCGCTCCGCACGGCCTCAAGGGCCAGAAGGGAGAGGTGGGCTGGCAGGGACCCAATGGCCAGAACGGCGTCAAGGGTAGCATTGGCTACACCGGCATCCGTGGCACTCTAGGAAACCCAGGACCCCAGGGCTTCCCTGGAGCTCCAGGTATTGGCGGGCTCCCGGGCATGGCCGGCGACATGGGCGATCGCGGCGACATTGGCGCCGATGGACGACCTGGTGACATTGGTCCTCGTGGATCAGTGGGTGAATTTGGACTTAAGGGTGAGTGACCAATATCAACAGTTTAGAAAATAAAAAAAAACAAATGCTCCAAACCTGTTGATGCGAAATTCTTGTAGATTTTAATCCCCAGATCACGAAAATGACTTTAGTTTATTTTCTATGGATACGTTTTTTTTAAAAGATTTTTTAAAGTTTTACCCAAAAAAATCAGCTCAGTTTACGTTCATCATCATCATAGCTCGAGTTGTAGCCAACCAATTTACCCGTCGAATGTTTTATTTTACAGGTAATGCACTAACATTTTCGATTTTAAAACATTTATGTATATTGGATAAGTACTTTCTGTGCTATATCTCGATAAACTTAAAAAAAGTGGAAATTTCCATCCGTTAACTCAAATGTTAACATGCTGCTAGCATTCAAAAAACTCGAAAAAAATACGTTGGAAAATCAAAACTTATTTTTTTATAAAGTTGATAGCCCAAAGTATCAAACAGGCCTACAACTCTAGAAATTCGTTGAGAAAAAGATTTATCGTGGATTTTCAAAGAGACACATTTTTAAAAATGTAAATTAAATGTACAGTGTTGGACAACGCCTTTAGATGGTCTGTTAACTTTGCTAGATGTGATGAACAGTCGGATTTAGCTATAGCTCCGTACTCAGACACGCGAAAAGTGTTCCTAAGCATTGAGCCAAAACGAGAGGTCAAGACTCACCCTCTCGCTCTATCGCACTGCTTAGAAACACTTTTCGTGTGTCTGAGTACAGAGCTTATGAAAAGAAAAGCAGTTTTTTTTTGTGTAAAACTTTAAATAAACTAAAACAAAATTTTCGTGATCTCTACCAGAATTTCGGATCAACAGGCTTGTAGCATTTTGAGTGTAACCTAGTGTATCCTTCCCTTTTCCTTGATCCACTTGATCCTGAACCTCCTCCCTTCCAGGTCTTGCTGGCGACGATGGTCCCTTTGGCTATCCCGGCGTCAGCGGCCTTCCCGGACGCAAGGGCGAGCAGGGCGACCAGGGTTTCCCCGGTCGCACGGGCATCAAGGGCTCCGCCGCCTTCAGTGGCATCAAGGGTGACGATGGCGAGCCCGGCTGGACGGGACCGCCTGGCTACAATGGTGCCCCGGGCCCCAAGGGAGTGCGAGGAGCTATTGGTGACTCCCCCATTGCCTACGAAGGCGCCCTCGGCCGCAAGGGAGAGCCGGGCAATCCCGGACTCAACGGCATCCCCGGGCGTTATGGCCTGAAGGGACAGCGTGGTGATCGCGGTCTCACTGGACAATCGGGCGAGCCTGGTGCTCCGGGTGCCCAGGGATTGGATGGCTATCGTGGACGCAACGGAGCTCCCGGCATCAAGGGCGCCGTGGGCGAAGTTGGACTCGTTGGTCCCGCTGGACTTCAAGGTGAGAAGGGCGACGAAGGCTGGCCCGGCAGGATGGGCATGAATGGTGACCAGGGACCCCAGGGACCTGTCGGCGAACAGGGCATCCAGGGTGTCCAGGGAGACGAGGGTGAAGTCGGTTACCCGGGACGCGTGGAGAACCTGGGCGATCGCTACCTCTACCGTGGATTCCCTGGAGAGCAGGGAGTCCAAGGCGAACGCGGCGAGAAGGGCGAGATGGGACAGATCGGCTTCATCGGACTGCCGGGCTCCAAGGGCGAGCAGGGAGACCTGGGCTTTGCTGGACAACCTGGTTACGATGGCATTCCCGGCGCCAAGGGCGTGCAGGGTGATATTGGTCTTCGAGGTCTTCCCGGCCTGCAGCAGACAGCGGAGCGCGGCGAGGAGGGTGACGCCGGCTACGATGGACGCCAGGGCCGACCAGGACGACGTGGCCAAAAGGGAGCTCCTGGCGAGCAGGGCGAGTACGGAGCCAATGGCGTGATCGGACACCGCGGACCCCAGATCCAGGGACGACCTGGAGATCAGGGAGATGTTGGTTATCCAGGAGCCCCGGGACGGAATGGATTGCATGGCCTGGTTGGAGCCAAGGGACTCCAAGGCAACACTGGTCGCCAGGGCGAGCAGGGTGAGGCGGGCTTCGCCATCTGGGGCAGGCAAGGTGACATCGGTGACCTCGGCTTCCAGGGTGCTCCCGGCAGGGATGGCGCCAAGGGCGAGCAGGGCTATCCCGGTCGTCCTGGCCAGTACGGCCGCGTGGGTGCCCCGGGACCAAGGGGACCCACTGGCGACGCCGGCTGGAGCGGCATTGATGGCATGGATGGACTTTACGGCGAGAAGGG
>VNJZ01010800.1:0-16738 GCA_008042795.1 Drosophila asahinai
TATTTTATAGGTACGTTTTGTTATACAAAACAAACGAAACAAACAATTTCAAAGTATAGCGCGAGCGGTTTTGAAGCGGTTAACCCGCTTGCGCTACAGCTAGTATATTTTTTGGTATGTAATAAATTGAATCGGTATTTTGGTATATTTTACCCTGTGTTGTTTTAGTTTATTGCATTGCATTTCCGCAGCTGCAGCGTGCTGCAGCAGATGTAAGTTGATTCTGGTCCAGAAAAGATCAACGAAGGTTTTGTATGTAGTGTGTATGAGGGCCGAGCCGGGCCAGAAAAGATATAGACTACTTTAGCCAGAAAAAAGTGAAAAAATGGACCCCTGGCAGGTAGCGATTTACCTGTACAAGCCCAAACCCAATTCTGTTTTTTTTTTGGGTCAGTTTACAGTTTATGAATGTATCTGTTATTTAAAGTAAAAATCATGAGGTTAGGTAATCTATTTTTTGTGTAATATTACCTGAAAGTCAACCAATTTCCCCTTTTTTTTTGTATGATGCAAAAATGGAAACAAAGTTCGACTTTGAAAGCTCATATCTTCTACAAAAAAATCTTAAAATTGATTTTATTGGGAATTCTGAATCGATGGGAAATTTCCTGTCGAATAAGTATGGTTTAAATCGTTTTTGCGACTACGACTTTTTTGATTTTAGCAACGGCTTTTGTTCGAGAGGCGCTACTGAACGCCGTCGCGGTTTCAAAAAATCGATTTTTTTTTTTTCATATTTTTGAAGTAGACGATAATAGTAACACGCCCTTAAAAGCGTTTTGTAAAAAAAACGTTCGTTCATGGTTATTCGGTGTCTGGAACGCACGCACCTGCGACCGTTTTGAGCGTTTGGCGGCAATTTTAATCCGATTCGACTAATTCTTTTTTTAAATTGTTCAGAAAACATGTCGCTATGTTTGGTATTACCAGATTTTTGAATTTTTGATTTTTCGAAATTTTACAGCCTCCAAAAGACCAAAAAAACATGGTCGAAAATTCACCTTTTTGTTAAAAGTTGTGTTTTTTTAACAATTTTTGAAAAATAAAAAATCGCCCAATACCAAACATAGCCATCGTAACACTAATTAATAATCAATTTCAATTTTTCGATTTTACACATGGACATCGCTAAAAACGTGCCACAAAGTCAGCTATCCAGATTTGACACGGCACTTTCAAGGTCATTTCAAGGACGCAACAACCCGACATAGAAATTGCTTATATGGTTTTAAAGTCGTAAAATGTACGAATCCAATAAAAAAAACTTCATGAAATTATCTTGAGTAGTTCTTTAACAATGCATTGTTGAAAATAGGCTTGAAATTCGGGCCTGACGGCGGAGGACTGCCTTAAAGGCGAAATCGGCTTCTTAAAAGCAAAGTATCAGGTTCAAGAGGGACATCTAAATAGTTAAACCAAAAAAAAAAAAACGAGAAAGAAAGCTAACTTCGGTAAACCGAAGTTGGTATACCCTTGCAGTCTGCAATTGGATCATTGAAAATCGAACCACTTTAGTAATGTTGAAAAAATATAGAATTTTGTATATTTTACATTTTACATGCAGAATATTACATTTTTATATAAATCGACCGATCGCTTCTATGGCAGCTATATGATTTAATTGTCCGATCTTAAAAAAATGAAAACAGTAATTCTAGAACCATAATTTATATATCTCAAAATTTATAGATTTACGTTTAAAAACAGAGAATTTAAAATTTTGTCATCATCATCATTCCTATGGCAGCTATAGGATATAATAGTCCGATTTCGGCCGTTCCGACATATATACTACGTGCTAAAAAAAATAAGACTGTTGAAAATTTCAGCTCGATAGCTCAAAAACTGAGAGACTAGTTCGCGTAGAAACCGACAGACGGACGGACGGACAGACGGAAAGACAGACGGTCATGGCTAGATCGACTCGGCTGGTGATGCTGATCAAGAATATATAGTATATACTTTATGGGGTCGGAGATGCCTCCTTCACTGCGTTGCAAATATCATGCCAAAATTATAATACC
This sequence comes from Drosophila asahinai, assembly GCA_008042795.1. Lineage (NCBI taxonomy): Eukaryota > Metazoa > Arthropoda > Insecta > Diptera > Drosophilidae > Drosophila > Drosophila asahinai. The sequence goes on from VNJZ01010800.1 coordinate 2,025, forward strand.
CTCTGCAAGGGTATAAAAATTAGTAAAATTTCTAAAAATCGCGAAGCAAAAAATCATTGAGGATATGGAAAGATTATCCAAATAGTAACCGATTGGTATTTTTCGTTTGTTTATGCGGCTGATCCTGTAATGGCAATCTATAATATTAGGGACGAACCCCTTTTTTACACTAACTTCATGTTTATTAAAATAGTTTTAATTCAAAGATATAAGCTTAGTAGTACAAAAAAATATTATAGTATACTTTACCTCTTGAGTTACAATAAATCCAGCCGTCAACGGAGAAATAAAAGACGCTGACATATGTATTGTTTGGCAAAAGGCCAGAACTGCAGCTGAATGTCCATAATTTGGCGCTATATCAATTATATTAGCCATTGCTCCTGCATAGGATGCCGTTATAAATATTACTGCTATAAACCATACTGTTAACAATATATATACATTATCTATATGGCCGATGAAATATATTAACAATCCTGGAATAATTTGTGAGAGGGCTGTAAATACTTTTCTTACATTAGTAAGATTCAAAACTTTGTACAATAAAAGTTTATCAGCAACGTAACAAAAAAAAACTGATGATATATATGAGCATAAAAATGGCATTCCAGAAAGAAAACCATTTGTTTCAAAATTAAACTTTAAAACGTTTCCCATAAATGTGGGCCCATTTACAATGAAAATATAATGAATAAATATTCGCCCAAATGTTGTGATAGCAATCGCCCAAGCTGGTAAACAACGAAATATCTGCAGCCAAGGCACTTTTACTCTATTCAATTCTTTTACTTCATTGCTTACATTAAGCTCTATGTAATTTAACTCTTCTTTAGTTATGCGTGGATGTTCACGGGGTGTATTGTATGCTAGAAAATACCATATTAAACACCATCCTACACCTAAGGAGCCAGTTGTATAAAAAACATAGGGCCATCCGAATTCGGATAAAATAAATCCACACAACGGGTAGGTTAAGCCAATACCTATACTAAAACCTTGAAAACTTGACATAAATCGTGATCTTTCAGTGAGTGGGATCCAATAGCCAACTATTGCATACATTGCAGGCCAAGTTAAGCCAGAGGCAAATCCCTGAATTGATCTTAGAACAATAACAGCTATGTAATGCAATTGTGCGGCTAACGGCATCAGTATACTACATAGAGCTGTTGCTAACTGTGACCATCCAAATACGCACTTAGTTCCAAACATTTCTGTGGCAACTCCACCAGCCACCTGGGATAATACGTAACACCAATAGAAAGAACTTATTATCACGGATTTTACTACAGATGTTTGGTCTTCAGTACCACCACGCTAAAAACATTAGAATGGATAGATGTAAAATAAATAATAATTTCATAATATTACCAAAACTGGTTGCGATCCGATAATGGATTGATTGTGTGTAGAATTGTCATTCGAAATCATTGCTACCAAAGCAAAATTCATATCATTTCGCATCATAAAAGAGACCAGAAAGCCAGACCATGACAGAAAATATAGCACTAAGCGAGCCGGAATTTTATCTGCAATTAAAAAGAATTTAATAAAAATTTTGTTTTGGGGAAGTAAAACAAAATATTATTTTAAGTTTATACTTATTTTTAGCCCAGCGCTGCAAGTGTAGAATTATTATTGTTGCGCTTTGTCACTTTAAATTAAATTATATGCTTAACATGTTGCTAGCATTATTAGCCTTTTTAGGTGTTGCTCAACATATTTGTCCTCACTTGTCTACATTTTCTTTTATCCATTTTACACACAACCTTTTGTCTTGAATAGTTTCCTGGCCCTGACTGAGATTTTATCCCGGCTCAGAATCTATTTCACAGTACTCCTGCCCACGTACAAGACAGTGTTGTCGCCAAAGGGCACACCCATATTCGTTACCCCTTAAGTGGTTACATATATACTGGGTTTATACTATGTAATAATGCATTACGATGCATGTATTGAATACGTGAAATCAAAATATAACCTGTTTATACACGCCCACAAATTCATGCCTTCATATTGACCCCATTATTCTGATGGACGTTGATGCACTACGGTAAGTACACTTAAGTGGCCCTTCAAAACAAATCACGTGCTTGTTAGGTTAGGTGTTAATATTCCCGAAAGAAAAGTATAGGTAAAAGAATGCGAGGAATTACCCTACACCATATCGGCTACTAGCGAGCAGCTCAATTGCTTTTTGTATGTGTCCTAAGTGGGTTCAGATTAATGTTATTAATTTAGGAAGGCTATGTACAGATTATTATAATTTGCACTTAGTACTCCAAAGGGTTCATGCATTTCGCACGAGGTTCTACAGTGGTGCAGAACTAAGGAGAGTAGGCTTTAGTGAATCTACATGGTACGTGGAAATTCAACTGCCCCAAAAGATTGTTGCTTTCCACGTCACCACGGATCAGGTTATACATAAAGACAAAGCCTAGCATCGATCTACGGTTTGCTAAGAAGGGTAGGTTAATTAGGAGAAGTCTATTAGAATAAGAGGGCAACCTAAGGTTTGCATCCCAGTTTAAGCAACGAAGAGCGAAAAGTAAAAAGTTGTTTTGAACTGACTCAATGCGTTTGCTGTGGGCGTCCCACTGGGGACTCCAAACGCACGATCCATATAGGAGTGAAATTACCATGAACTTAAAACTTTACACAAGAGAATTCAACATTTAATAAGAGTTAAATTACTATGAACTGATAGCTTTACCCAAAGGAATTCAACATCGTTGCATTCCTGGAAAGTAAATAAATCAGACGTGATGTTAGAGTCAACCTCTATGGAGACACCGCCCCTCGCGTGGAAGGCCGATCAAGCCTGTACGTTGTGTACATAACTGGGAAAATTTCGGAGTTATCGTTTTCTCTTTCAAAGTGAACGGTCGTGTTTTTGTTTTGCGCTTCGTATTTGCGTTAATTCCTTGCTATAAACCACCGGGGTTTTATTTAAAACTTCTATCTTGTGTCAATAATAATTCACAGTTTCACTTCGCGTGTGGATGCAGCTGTTTTTGTGTATTAAGTTGCAAATTAGTTTTGGTGCAGCTTTATCCGTTACGCCGATATTACAGCTTGACGGCTTAAGCTCGCTCTCTTGCTCGATCTCTCTCTCTCTTAGTGCACGTAACTACTCTTATTATCTCTTAACTTCTGATTGGTACAGTTGTAGGTCCTACAATATTGTCTGCTCAACTAAAACCTGCCAAAAGATTATTTCTAATAATGACCCTATTATCGGTTGCTGACTTTGTGATAACGTTGTGCACGCCAAGTGCATTGATTGCACAGGCCGGGCGGCCGAAATTATTAAAAGCACAAAAGGACTGCGCTATTGCTGTGAGGCTTGTCGCGATGTTGAAAGGGAAATGATGGCTTTTATGCGGCAAACCAAAAATGCTTTCAAAGAGCTACTTATTAGTTTTCGTAAAACTAATGAGGTGCTCATGGCGCTGGACTCCCAGTTTAATGGCCTTAAGGTATTAGACGAGTCCCCAAAGCGCAAGAAAACCACGGTTTGCACACCGCATTTGGCCGCTGCCCTGCAACTCGACGGAGGTTCTCAACAGCTGACTCCCACGGCACAGCCCCCGTTCCCAATATATCTAACTCAAATGGTATTGAGGTCGAGTGCGAGAAAAGATTTGGCCTCCGAATGTGCCGCGTTAGGGATCGCAGCTCCAGTGATTTCCGTTGAGTCGGTTGGGGGGTCAAAATCAAAATTAACGACTCCTCAGATCCCCGTCCCGAATGCTCCCCAGGGTGACATGCCTGGATTACTGGCCGAAATTGCTAATACAGCCAACCAATCTGTATTGCCAAAAGTCCTTATTGCAGTACCACCAACGAGGCAGATATTTATCTCTCGGATTCACCCGTCTCAAACATCTGAAAATGTTACTGTCTATATTCAAAACAGAACCAAATCCGATCATATTAAGGTGGAACAATTTAAATTTTCTTATGCTAGGGATATTTCATCATTCAAAATAAATGTCCCTGACGAGCTCTTTAACACAATATGCTCTGCCGATTTCTGGCCTCTTTATGTTGTTTTTAAGGAGTACGAAGCTAAGAAAAAGAAGAGACGGTCTGTAGGAATTTGTCTACCCAGACCGGACAAAACCACTGTGCCAGCTACGTCCGCTCCAAAAAACGAATCACTTCTCTTCTTCTTTCCTATCAGAATGCAATAGGCTTACGTAGTAAGCTTCCTAAATTGTATTCTGATAGTGTTTCCTTTGCATCCCAGGTGATTGTGTTCACAGAAACCTGGTTAAAGCCGGAGATTCTAACTCCAAAGTTTTTCCAGCTGTGTACACAATGTTCAGGCTTGATCGGCCTTTCAAGCGAGGGGACGGGGTCCTTATTGTGGTTGACTCCAACCTCACGTCTGATTTATTTGCTTTCGAGGAAAGCCACTATGTTCAATTCCTTTGTGTGAAGCTATCATTTAATGGTAGTTTTACTTATATTACTTGTTCCTACATTCACCCCTTTGCCAGAACTTCCTATTTATTGGAACCACCTTTCCGCTATCCAGTTGGTCTTCAATAGACTTTCGGATAGGGACCATTTAATTGTTCTAGGTGATTGTAACTTTCCTGGAGCTATATGGTCCACGACTGAATCCTCCAACACACTTTTAACTACTGCACGTCACGATTTTATTGATGGCTTGTTTGACATTTCGTTGGCTCAAGTCAACCATGTACGGAATTCCTTAGATCGCCTGCTCGATCTCTGCTTTGTCGCTGATCCGGCATGAGTCAGTTTGGTTAGGGTCCCGCCCTTGACGCAACCAAAAAATCCATACCATCTTAATTTCGATGTGACTATCGATATTGGGACTGTTAAGGAGAATAAGTCTGATCGGCCAGCTAAGAAAGCCCACTGCTTTTGCAAGGCGGATTTTTGACGGCTGAATAATTTGTTATCTGAATTTGATTGGTTCGATCTCTACATGTGCACTGACATGGTAGATGCCATATTTTTTACAATGCCATGAATTCCTTTTCTACTAAATGTGTTCCGCTATACTATCCGCCAATCTCAAATAAGCCTCCCTGGTTTAGCCTCAAAAACATTAAGTCCAATCTCTACTCTACAATGATCAGGCAATCGCCGATCTATTTCCTTAGTTTTTTCAAACTAATTATTCTACGTCATCCGATTAAAACTAGACCTATTACATAACATGCGCAAATCAAACGTTATCTTCAGTCCTAGCTTAAATGAAAGCTCCCTTCTTTTGGATCTTCAACGTGTAAAGACGGTTTATTCGCCAGATCCCGACGGAATCCCAGGCTGTTTGCTTAGGTTTTGTGCCGAGGCCCTGTGCAGTCCCCTTTTAAAATGGTTTACCTTATCCTTAGAAACATCCCAATTTCCCCTTATTTGGAAGGAATCATTCGTCATTCCTCTCCACAAAAAAGGTAGCAAAGTGGATGCTAAAAACTATAGAGGAATCTCTAAGTTGTCAGCCATCCCAAAACTTTTTGAAAACGTAATTGCTCCCCATTTGCAGCACCTGTGTAGATCAGTAATTTCGCCAAGCCAACATGGTTTTGTTAAACGAAGATCAACGACAACTAACCTTCTGGAGCTCACTTCTTTCATTATAACTTCTGTCGATCTTCTTAGGCGGATCTCATGTTATCTAAATGGCAGGACGCACAAGGTCCTCTTTAAAAACAACTTGTCGAATGTTCTCCGGGTGACCTCTGGTGTGCCGCAAGGGAGCCACCTGGGTCCCTTACTTTTTACATTATTTATTAACGACTTTTGACTAACTCCAGAGTACTCATGTACGCTGACGACGTTAAACTTTTCGTGCAATATAAGGACGGTGAAAGCCAGTCAGATTTACAAACAGATCTTAATAATAAAAATGGTGCACTGCAAACGTATTAAACCTAAATGACTCCAAATGCAAGTTGATTACATTCTCACGTGTCTCTCCCAAGCTTGCGACCTATACGCTAAACTGCCGCTCTCTGGAAAGGATCACTCTAGTTGACGATTTGGGTATCCGCCTGGATCCTAAACTGGAGTTTATTGATCATATCTCGTGCATTGTGAATAAAGCTAGGGGTGTGCATGGATTTATTAAACGGTGGTTGAAGAAATTCGATGACCCCCACGTCACGGAAAATTTATACACATTACATTTCGATAGTTCGTCCTCTTTTATAATATGGACCTTGTGTTTAAAGTCCCCAGTGGGACGTCCACAGCAAACGCATTGGGTCAGTTCAAAATAATTTTTTACTTTTTGCACTTTGTGGCTTAAACTGGGATGCAAACCTAAGGTTGCCCTCTTATTCTAATAGACTTCTCTTAATTAACCTACCCTCCTTAGCAAACCGTAGAACGGTGCTAAGCATTGTCTTTATGTATAACCTGATCCGTGGTGATGTGGAAAGCAGAGATCTATTGGGTCAGTTGAATTTCCACGTATTATGTAGAACCACTAGATCCTTTAGTGTGCACCACTGCAAACATCATATGAAATGCATGAACCCTTTTAGAGTATTATGTGCAGATTATGATTTGTACAAAATTACCTCATCTGTAGATAGTCTTCCTAAACTAAAAACATTCATCTTAATTGCGAGATAGCAATCGAGCTGCCTGACAGTAGTCTATATTCCTCGCATTCTTTTACCAATACTTTAATTTCGCGTCTATTAACACCTAACCCTAACAAGCACGTGCTTGGCTTCAAAGGGCCACTTGAGTGTACTGACCGTAGTGCATAAACGTCTAACCTGGCTTTAACCAGGTTTCTGTAAACACAATCATCTGGGATGAAAACGAAAGACTATTAGAATAATTTGTGAAGCTTACTACGTAAGTATCTTGTATGCTGATAGGAAAAAAGGAGTGTGTCAAGCCTACGCACGACAGAAGTGAACATATAGTATTTTAAGACCATTTTTTACAGCGATACCTTTTGGTGTTGGTTTGGATTGGCTTAAATTCGTATACCATAAGTTCACAAATGTAAATAAGTGGACCATTTGTGTTACAAACAATAACGTTTTGTTCTGGTTCTGATACCCATTGGGTCAAGTGCGCTCCAAGACCGAACATAAAAGGAAAAGAGACAAAAAACGAGAAAGAAAACTAACTTCGGTAAACCGAAGTTGGTATCCCCTTGCAGTCTCCAATTGGATCATTGAAAATCGATCCATTTTAGTAATGTTGAAAAAATATCGAATTTTGTAAAATTTACATTTTTTTATTGGTTTTAAATTTATTTTTTTAAAAACAGAGAAGTTAAAACTTGTTCATCATCATCATTCCTATGGCAGCTATAGGATATAGTAGTCCAATTTCGGCCGTTACATATATACTGCGTGCTAAAAAAAATAAGACTATGCTGAAAATTCAGCTCGATAGCTCAAAAACTGAGCGACTAGTTCGCGTAGAAACCGACAGACAGACATGGCTAGATCGACTCGGCTGGTAATGCTGATCAAGAATATATATACTTTATGGGGTCGGAGATGCCTCCTTCACTGCGTTGCAAATATCATGGCAAAATTATAATACCCTCTGCAAGGGTATAAAAAAACAGAAATATGTATGCCGCGGCCGCTAAAACAATAAAAAATGGTTAAAATTCAGTATAACCGTTTAAACATATAGTACAGAATCAATAAAAAATAGTTCGGCAGTAAACGGGTTAGAATCTGACCTAATCTAATCTTACAAACATATCTTTAGAAAAAGCTAATTCCCGCCAAAATGCTGTCAGCACTGATTCTTGAATCCTCCTTTGCTGCAATCTGCCCATGCCCAAGAGTAAAAGCGAGATAGCATTCTTTTCCCTGACTCGGTTTTACTCCGTCCCCGAAAATCACCTCAATAACACAAATTATAAGAAGAAAATCTAAAACATCGCCTTTATAAGAAGTAAAAAGAAAACTTTAATGCCATAACATAAGATATATTTATAATTATAATTAGCAGAAGTAAAGATTAAAAAAGTAAACCATATAAAAATCTCATAATTTAATAAATTCTTCCAAAAACTTAAAAGGGATCTCAAGAAATTATTAAATGCATTATTTAAAAATTAGAAAATCAATCAAGAAAATAAAAATAATCATCTTAATTATTAAATTAATTAATTAATTTACCAATTTCCATTTTTTAACGACCAAAAATCAATCAAACCAAGCGAAATGATTTGTTTCGAGTTCAAATCAATTTGCGTCACTCACACACGCTCTCACAGACAAAAAAAAAAGCTGAAGTGCGCGTTGAACAGTGCGGATATGTTTCCCGGGTGCTCCATAGGGGACGCAGAAAAGAGGCTATATCTGCGAGGAAATGGACCTGTATTAGTGCGGTGGGCGCGACGGAGGGCCAGTTGTACTTACGGGCGCACTGGACTCCGGTCCGCCGTTCCTTGAGCGTCCTAATGATGGCCAGCGTTTTGGCGGGAAGGGGTGAGTGAGAGGAACTGTCTCGTAGGCCCTTTTCTTCCTTTTCTCTACTTTCTCTGCGGCTGCAAATTTCTCTTAGTAAGGTGGCGGCCCATGTAATCCCAGCTGATCGACGGGTCAACTGTTCGACCAGTGTTGGAAAGTGGGCGCTCTGGTATTGGCGATGCTCTTGGCCGATAGGGGGCGCTACAGTTGGCCGATAGGCCAACAAAAAAAAAGCTGGCCGCTACAGGTTGCACTTGTCGACCGATAGTAAACCGCGTAGCCTACTGTTTCGGGCAGCTGCTCGAAGCTCCTGGCATGGCGTTAGGATCGGGGAGTGAAACTTTCGCCTAGCACACTGGAGGCTAATGTGGTGGGGAAGGTCACGAAGCAGACCAATTGCCAACCCCCCCGCATTGCGGCACACCTCGAAACGGGGCTCTGGCGGGGCGGTATAACCCCCCATCGATTAAGCCGAGGAGAAATCCTTGGCCACCGATGAAAGCCCCAAATCGTGCTTGTCACGTTCCGGAAGAGAGCGAGGAATGAGGCGTTAATTGTAAGCCCCCCGTCCGACATGACCTACAGCCAAGTGCTAGGCTTGGTCACGCGGGCACAGGACGCCAGGATGGAAGGGGTCTGCGGGAGCGTCTGCAAAGTCAGGAGAACTGGTAAAGGAGAGCTCCTTCTGGAGATTAAACGATTCTCTCAAGTTCAAGCGAGCGGCATTGGGAAGAAGATCGGTAGCGTGCTGGGAAGCGGGGTCTCGATCCGCACCCTGACACCGCAGCCCTTGTACCTGATCCGGGACTTAGACGAGCTCGACACCAGAGAGGAATTAGTGGAAGCACTCACCAAGCAAGTAGACCTTCCGCTGGATTCGGTGACCATAAAGGGCGTTCGAGCCCTTCCCAGCGGAGGCCAGATGGCTACTATCTCTGTCCCGACTGGAGCAGCAGAAGCCCTTACGAAGCTAGGCAAGGTGAAGGTCGTCTGGATAAGGTGTCGAGTTAAGGAAATCGAGTCTTGTCCAAGGTGCTTCAGGTGCCTCGAAACGGGACACATTGCTAGCAGATGCAGCAATGTCACCGACAGAAGCATAGCGTGCAAGACGATGGTGAAGAGGATAAACCGGACTACCCAAAGCGTCCCCATGGAGACTGAAAGCCTCGACAGGATCGTCGCGCACCTATCCCAGAGGATAGAGAGCTCGCGGTACTGAGCAACTACGACTCGCGTCCCGGACTCGAGCAAGTCACCGAAGCGGAGATGCTGACAGCGGCAGCCAGGATAAAGATTAAGAAGGCCCCGGGACCTGACTGCGTTCCCAATAGGGCGATCTCTCTCAGACCGGACCTTTTCGCGGAGCTGTTCGGGAAGTGCCTCAGAGAGGAGACTTTTCCAAAGAGGTGGAAAACCCAGAGATTGGTTTTTCTGCCTAAGCCGGGGAAGCCGGCAGACGACCCATCTTCTTACAGATCCATCTGTTTGATAGACAGAGCGGGCAAGGTGCTCGAATATCTGATCGGCTCGAGACTGGAGAGGGTGATCTCAGCGGCAGGCGACCTGTCCGATGCTCAGTACGGGTTTAAGAAGGCGAAGTCGACCGTCGACGCCATCACAAAAATGGTCGATATTGCAGGGACAGCGGTGGAAAGGCGGATCCAAGGAGTACTTCCTAATAGTAACCTTTGATATCCGCAACGCTTTCAACACCACGAGATGGGGCTACATTCTGGACGCCCTATCCAACTTTGGCATGCCCCAATACTTGCAGAAGATGATGCGGAGCTACTTCGACGATAGGGTTCTGCAGTTCGACACCACCAACGGAGCACAAGCAGTCGAGCTATCGTGGGGAGTTTCCAAAGGGTCAGTGCTTGCGCCACTTCTGTGGAACGCAATGTACGACGTCGCAGAACAGACTTCCACTCCCAGGGAGAACGGTGATAGTGGGTTTTGCGGACGACATAGCGGTGGTCATCGTCGAGAAGGAGATTGCTGGTGCCGAGGAGATCTGCATCCGGAGCATAAGTATCATTAACTCGTGGCTGACAAGCGTAGAGCTGCAGTTAACGCCGCAGAAAACCGAAGCAATACTGGTGAGCTAGGAAAAAAATGGAAGTGGCGAACATCCGAGTCTGCGACGCCCCAGTCAGTTCGTCAAGGGCAATCAAATGGGCGTGATCATCGACACGAGGCTCTCTTTTAGAGAAAACCTCGCGTACGCTAGCTCCAAGGCCGCAACGTCTGTCTGTGTGCGTTCGACAGGCGAGACGCAAGACAGGCGAGCAACTTCCTGCTAGAAAGTGCAGCGAGAGCAGCCATGCTCTATGCCGCCCCAGTCTGGAGCCACTCCATGGCGTCGCGGCCTCATAGCCGTGGCTTAGACGCGTCACACCGATTAGCTGGCCTTCGGATAGGCAGCGCTTTCAGGACTGTTTCCGACCAGGCTGCGCTAGTCCTAGCAGAAACCCCTCCACTCGACCTAATGGCCGCGGAGCAGGCCAGAGTATTTCAGCAGCTCCACGGAAGAACTCCGGCGCCAAAGTACGCACTTTGGTGCCACATTAGCCAGGTGGCAGTCCCGCTGGGATTCCTCGACGAAGGGGCGTTGGACGCACAGACGGGTGCTTCAGAAGCTATTTACATAGATTCGGGAACGAGGAGAGGGCATCCTGTACCTGGTGCGCAAGAGATGCTGACGAAACCGCCGAACACGTGATTTCGCGAGCGGAAGGTTTACGAACGAGCGCCGAACGAAAAAAACACACACACGCACGAATACACGCTCGAAACATGTCGAATCAGCCAACTAAAAACAACGCTAATATGACACTTTAATAGTTAGGCCGACGCTCGCACACACACACACACACATACGCACAACTAATAATAAAAAACAGGGATCGTAACAATTATAATTTTTAAAATAAAAATTGTAAAAAACAGAGCTATTTTTGATTTTAAAAAAAAATTGCAAATGAACTTATTTTTAATTTTTAATAAAAAAGTAAAAAATAATTATCATTTTTAATTTTTATATACACGTTGAATTACAACTGTTATTTGTAATTTGTATTTTGAAAAATGGAAAATAACTGTTATTTATAAATTTTTATTCTAGAAATTGAAAATATAAATTGAATTGCTACATCTTTTGAACTGCGCGGTATACGAGGTGTGTTCAAAAATTTAGCGAATTTTGTGTTTGTTCAAAAATTATTTATTCATGAATATCTATTTTGTTCCCTTCAAAGTAATCCCCATGAGATATTATACACTTATGCCAACGGTTTTTCCAATCTTCGAAGCACTTCAAAAAATCTTTTTTTTTTATCTTGTTCAGCTCCTCCTTCGATGTCGTCTTTATCTCGTCAAGCGTAGCGTAACGTCGTCATTTCATGGGCCTCTTCAGTTTAGGGAACAAGAAAAAGTCACAGTGGGCCAGATCTGGGGAATACGGTGGCTGCGGCATCATTAGTGTGTTGCTTTTTGCCATAAAGTCGCGCACAAGCAACGATGAGAGAGCAGGGGCGTTATCGAGGTGCAAAAACAAATTTTTGTTCTTCCACAAATCCGGGCGTTCTGGCGGATTGCTTCGCGCAAATTGCGCATAACTTGCAGGTAATATTCCTTATTGACCGTTATTCCCTGTGACAAGAACTCATGTTGCACCACGCCCCTGCAATCGAAGAAAACTATCAGTAAAACTTTCACATTCGACCGAACTTGGCGCGCTTTTTTCGGTCTTGGTTCGTGCGGCAGCTTCCATTGAGATGATTGAGCTTTGGTTTCCACGTTGGACAGAGTCCAACATCTCATTAGCAATGTTCATGCGATGCTGTTTTTGGTCGCAATTGAGCAATTTTGGTACGAATATCGCGGCGACCCGTCTCATGCCCAAATCATTGATAAAAATCGAATGGCACGAGCCAATCGATATGTTTAGCTCCTCAGCAACTTCTCTAACGGTGATTCGATGATTTGCCAATACCATTTTCTCCACTTCAATAATTTTTTCGTCTTTTGTTGAAGTGCTCTGGCGTCCGGCACGCTCTTCGTCGTTCACATCTTCTCGGCCTTCTGAGAAGATTTTGTACCACCGATAAACGTTGCTTCGGTCCAAGGTAGCTTCTCCGTATGCCATAGTCAACATTCGGAATGCATCCGCGCACTTAATTTTGTTTTTCACACAAAATTTGATAGAGGTTCTATGATTCATTTTTTTGAATAGGTAAAAATCAAAGACGACCCAAAACACGTGCAAGCAAAGCGGCTGTCAACAATTAAGTGAACATTCAAAATGACTGCGCTTGTCGGCATAAGTGAGAGACATGAGCACCAACATAACGCCACAAAAAAAACGAAATTCGAATACACGTAACCCGCGAAAATCCAAAATTCGCGATTCTTTTTGAACACACCTCGTATTTGAAAGATCGAAAGATATCTTTAATCTACGTCTCAATACCTATCGTTTAATGTATCTTTTTATGTGATATGCATTTATGTACATATTTATTTATATGTCATATAGTATGGTACAATTGAAAATAGAAAATATTTTTCGATCTTTCAAATATACCGCGCCGTTCTAAAGTTATAGCAATTCAAATTTTATTTTCAATTTCTAAAATAAAAATTGATAAATACATACAAATTTTAAAATAAAAATTTAAAAATAACAGTTATTTTCGATATTTCAAAATAAAAATTGCAAGTAACAGTTATGATACAACTTTTATCTAAAAATTGAAATATAAGAATTATTTCTAACTTTTTAATTAAAAATCAAAAATAATAGTTAAAAAAGATTAATAAAATAAAACCTGCATTTACAACTTTATCCTGTTTCTGCAAAGTCCTTCCAAAAATAAGGTATGCATAATTTTCCTATCGTCGCAGTCATTTTTTTGGTTCCAATTTTTATTTAACTCATATCTGTTATTTGCGATCCCTGATAAAAAATCATAATTTCAATCAGCGACAATAACAACAACAACAGTGGCGAGGCGAATAAAAACCACAATGAGAAGCGAGCGAGCAGGCTGGAAGAAGCAGCAGCAGGAACAGCATCAACTCATCGGCACCTGCACATCGCTCGCTCGCTTGCACCTATGCAGTCGGCTGCGGGAGCGGCAGCGCTGCCGGCAGTGCGTTCGACGCAGCGCCCCCGAAAAGAAATACAAAATGGCCCATGCGTAAGAGCGAGATAGCAAGCTTGCTAAGAGCTGATTTTATTGTGTTGCGAAGTGGGAGGCAAAACGTTAAACGGTGAAGTCTCTCTGTATTTAAGCTATCTAAATAAAACTTGGCAGATTATTTCTGTTGCAGAAAGTATATAAGTCGGAACGGGCCAGATCTTTCCACTATATCATATAGCTGCCATAGGAATTATCGGGCCAAATGGGCCGATTTTCGTTGTTTTTTAAGATATTGGTTTAAATCTTAGTTAATGGTCTTTTAATTAAAATATAGCGATACATTAAAAAAAAATTTTAAATCGGACTACTATATCTTATAGCTGTCATAGAAACAATCAGCCAAAGTAGTCGATTTTTGATGTTAATTTAACTTTATGTAATCAGCATCAGCTTCAGTGGAAAGCAACGCTCTTTTGGCGCGTTGAATTTCCACGTACCATGTAGAACCACTAGATCCTACTTGCCTTTAGTTTTGCACCACTATAAAGCCTCGTATGAAATGCATGTCTTCATCGGCTACTTTCCGCTGCCAAATGCGGATATGAAGACGGACGAGATCCTGAAGCTCGTCGAGGGGCAGAACAGCGTCCTGCGCGTGGGTGACTGGCGAGTCTTCCACCGAGAGATGCGGCAGAACATGGCCGTCATCAGTATCTGCCGACAAGATGAAGTCGCTGGCGTACCAGCTGCACTTTGCGTTGGGCATGGCTACCCTTAAGCCAAAGGCCAGCGCGCAGCCGAAGGCACAGGCGGTGGCTCCTGCTCTCGCAGCGGAGAAGCCCACCTGCTCCAAGGCCGTCTTGTCGGACAAGGCTGATCCGGCGCCAAAGAATGCCACTGATGGCACAACAAAGGGATCCGGCGGCAACGAGGCTGGTGGCACCACTGTTGCCCAAGAGCCCGCAACGACGCGGAAAATCCTGCGCCCTCCCCTATATGGGCGTGTGACGCGCGGAACAGGGCGCGTCAACAAGGGTGTGAGGCGCACACCTGAGGAGGAGGCCCTTCTGCGCACGAACCGAGGCCGGAAGATGGCGGCTAGAGGCCGCAAGAGGGCGGACTAATG
>VNJZ01010804.1:0-25481 GCA_008042795.1 Drosophila asahinai
CAATGCAAGCTGATCCCACTGAAGTAATTTCCCTAATAATGGAGACCGCCATGTCCAAAAGTCAATATTTGCTTATAAGGAATTTCGTTAATAGCAAAATATCCTTCGACTTATTTCCAAGCTACCAAACCATAGTAAATGCAAAAAAAAAGAGATACCCTAAAAACATATCAGTAGATGAATCTCATGCTGAAATTGATTTGCAAAGTTTACTGGATAATACAGCATCGAGCATATTGGAGCTTCAAGATGATGTAGTTAAATCAATCACGGATGAATCTATTGAAAACCTAACGTTAATTGGAAAGTGGGGTTTTGATGGAAGTACGGGTCATAGTGAGTACAAACAAAGTTTTTCAAGTTACGATTCAGAGGACAAGAGCCTATTTTTCACATCATACGTACCTCTCCAACTAATTTCAAAAAGTAGTCATACAATAATTTGGAAGAATCCGCGGCCTTCATCGACACGTTACTGCAGGCCAGTTCGTTTTCAGTTCAAAGAGGAGACAACTGAACTGTCAATCGAAGAGGAAAAATACTTTAAGGAGAAAATACATGTACTCAAGCCGGCAGAATTTTTGATTTATAATAAAAAGATAATTGTTGAGCATAGTTTACAACTTACTATGGTAGACGGAAAAGTGTGCAACGCTTTGCGAGTCATCCTCTACAAAATGTTATATATGTGGAGCAATTCCAAAAGAAATGAATAACATGGATAAATGTTTAAAGAAAGACGTGAAAAGAGAATATTTCGAATTCGGTTTATCCCCACTTCATGCAAAAATACGTTTCTTTGAATACTTTCTGCATCTTTTTTAATGTGGCAAGCTAGAGGCCCAGAGCAAAAATTAAAAGTTTTAGACCAAAAGCATAAAATTCAAGCGGCGTTTCGGGAAAAAATGGGAATAATAGTGGACAAGCCCAGAGACGGAGGCAGAGGATCGTCAAACGATGGAAATGTGTCTAGAAATTTTTTTTCAAATCCAAAATTGGCTTCTGAAATTACAGGGCTTAATGAAAACCTTATCCATCGTTGTGCCACTATACTCCAAGCTATCGCCTCGGGGTACAAAATAAATTTGGACAAATTTAATGAATATGCCATCGATACTGCTAAGGAATTGATAAAAGAGTATCCATGGTACTATTTGCCAGCTACAGTCCATAAGGTGTTAGTTCATGGATCTTCTGTAATTGAGCATGCACTCGTGTCAATCGGAGAGGTTTCGGAAAAAGCTGCCGAGTCTAATAATAAGGAATTAAAAATATGTAGATTGTATCACAGCCGAAAAATGTCACGGATTGCAACAAACACAGACATATTGAACACTCTCATTTTACGGTCGGACCCATTTATAACTGGGCAAAGAAAAAATGGAAAGAAGGATAAATCAACGTTACTTGGATCTGTGTTCAACTTACTTGAAGAAACATTATAAATCTTTGTTATAATTATATTAATACGTTAATAGCTGTGAAAATATCAATATAATAAATTGGCTTACAATATGATTGTTTAATTAAAGATTTTTTGATATGATATTACTTTAGTAGGTGTATAGCTTGAGAATTAGACGGGGGAAGATATTTAAATTTATGAAATATAAACAAAATAGTTGATTTTTCCTATGGCAGCAAATGTAAAACTACACCAACCTTATAGTCTGGGAGTTTAGATAACATACCTCTAGAAATAAGAAAAAATTTGCATACTAATTTTGTATTTAAAACGATCGTTCCTATAGCAGCTATATCATATAGACGTACGATATGGCCATTTCTTATAACATACATATATTTGTCGAATCAAACGAAACAGGGCCTACTTTATTTGCTTTGTCGAGCAAGTGAAGCAGAAGCTGCTTAAATTGCTTAAATCTGCTTGTTGCTATGCCAGGAATTCCTTAGTTTTATGATAGCAATGACTTGCAGTTATTGAAGAAAGCGAAAGGAGTTAGAAATTGAGTGAAAAGCATGGCAGAGCAAGATAGCAATATGTTGCTGCCAGGTGAGGTCTGTTCGTTAAGCGCTGAATAACGTGTTAGAGAGAGACGAGTGACAATGAACAAGAATAGAATAGAAAGTATAAAATGGGAAGCTGACTTTTGGAGTTAGTTCAGAAAGCGCAGAGAAGACGAACAGAACTTGCTGCTTTACTTTTAATTAATCGTAAAAATGGAAAACCCTCCGACATATTTATAAATTTTTTTTTTAATTTTGGGGAAAATTTTGTAACAATATATCAACTAAAAGTAGTTATGGCCGCAGCTCCATACAAGCCGAACCACTGTGCGATCATCGTAGAAGTTGAAGCAGTGGTAAATTCGCGTCCGATCATTGCTGACGGCTCAAGCCCCAACGATGGTGAGGCCATAACTCCTGAACTCTCGTCGGAACTAGCTTGGCGACCTTGGCTCCAGCATCTGCTCAGGCAAATGTGGAACCGAATTTATCGTTTCTTCAGCGCTGGCATCTGGTGTCTGCGATTAATCAACGCTTTTGGCAGGAGTGGTCGCGAGACTACTTGTTAAGCTTTCAACATCGTGTGAAGTGGAAGTGGTTGTAGTAATTCATGAAGACAACCTGCCACCCCAGACATGGCTCTTGGGCATCATGACAGAAACGATTACAGGTGCTGATGGAAAGGTCCAGGTCGCCGTCGTTAAAAATAAAAATGGGATCTTCAAGCGTGCTGTCCATCGACTAGCACCGTTACCAATCAACTGAAGCCCTTCGGCCATTCAACGTTTCCGATGTTTGGTCGTAACTTGTTTATTATTGTAGTATAGGAAAGAAATACGGTAGAACTTGCAACAGGGGCTACTTAGCTGTGGCATAGCTGGGGCATAGCAACCTGCGAGCAAATAAAATAACCCTCAACGAGTCCCAGCTGCAAGACCTCTACCTATTTTTCTTATGAGCTTGTTAATGAAAACTACTTGAATTGTACCACCTTAAACTGTTATCGCTCTGCTAACTACTCGTTCTTGTCACTCGCTGCGTCACAGCTGCGTCAGAGCTGCAAGATGAAAGAAGAGAAAGAGGAGGCAAAGTAGTAATAAAATGAATTTCGTTGAAGGAAGTTGATGCGTTCTTTCTGGGAAAAAAAGTTGTTGCCCTGGAAAATGAAACTTTTCAGTTTTCTTATTTGGAGCAAAGAGATGTGTTATAGGCATACGTTTAGTATTGTAAGGATCCTAATCACGGGCCAGGATATAAACTTCAGTCAGTCCCACGGCCATGCCGCCTGCCCGTCACCCGGGCCGGTCAGCAGATCTGAACAGGCCCAATCCGGGTAGGAGGAGTCGGCCCCTTTAACCGGGTGCCAGCGCCCCAGGTCCAGAAATCGGTCGTCCCGCCCCGGAGAGAGAGGAGCGGGGTGAGGGCAGCCGATCCTGTCAACCAGGAGTCGGTTGTCCAGCCCCGGAGAGAAAGGGGCGGGGTGAGGGCAGCCGATCCCGTCAGCCGGGAGTCGGTTGTCCAGCCTGGGAGAGGAGTGGAAGGCCATAGAACGAGAGAGGTATGTGGCCCCGTCAAACGGAGGCCACTCCCGAATTGGTTCTGCTGGCACGGGCTGTGAAAAGAAACACTTGCCGGGTATTATCTGCACTTAATCCTGATTTTATTTTACTATAAGTCCAATCCTAGTTCTAGTTGTCCCTAAGCTATTCCCTACGTCCTACGCACTGCTGACCTCCCACTGTTGGGAGTGGCCCTTGGCCGACTCACCCGTCTTTCTCTTCGGCGTGGGTCTCGCGTAAGGGTTGGTCCACCGTCGGCCACGTGTTTTCTTGGTTATTTTAGCTGCTGACCTCTAAGCACGTACGTTCTGTTCCGAAGCTTTCCAAAGACTCTCCGATCGGCAGGCAGAGGGGACTGCTCGACGCTCTCCTCTGCCGTCGATCAAGGCAGCGACCGTTCTCGCTGCTTCGGCGCAAAGTATCGCCGTCCTTTTCTGGCCCGTGTCCTTCTGATGCTCGCCGGGCTTCGTCGGCGTCGGCGCCTCATTGTCGTGTTGGCCGATCGTTGTTTCGTTCTATTCTCTACTGCTTCTAGCTGGCTTCGTCTGTGTGGCCGCTGGCTCTGCCGGTGTGGTTGGCTCTGCCGATGCGGTTGGCTCTGCCTGTTTTGTTGGCTCTGCCGATTTGGTTGGCTCTGCCGGTTGGGTTGAAACGTTGCGGGCTTGGCGTTGCGGGCGTCGTGTTGCTGTGGTGATGTTGCGGGTGGATTGATGTTGTGAGGGCGCCTTGATGTTGTGACGCTGATCCGGCAGCGGGTCACGTACCTCTCTATGAGACCTAACGGGCCTTAACCTAAGCTCCTAACTAATATTTACAAATGCCCTCCGTGGGTCTTTCCATAGTCGCTTAGCCTAACTTAATCCTAACTTATGTGCTACTCTTAATTATATACAAATATATACATGCCGCTGTTGGGCTTGGTGAGGGATACCTCACATCCCATCCCTTCTTTGGGGATGGGGAAGGACGGTGACGCGGTGGCCGCCACGTGCTACCTGCACCCGGTACCGGACACCACCGGCTTCGTCCAGGAAGCGGAGATTCCGGCCCCCTTGCTGGCGGAGGCGCCCCTGGATGCGGTCGTGCAGTTCGATAAGGACCCATCCGTCGGCGGTAGTCCATCCCTCCTCAAGGCATCGGCTCCGGGTGTGGTAACTGTAGCCAAGACCGGGCTCGTGAGTTGGGCGCCGGCGCTGGTCGCGGCGGTGCCATGCGGTGGTGGTCCGGGAACAGTGGTCTCGGTGGCTCGCGCTGCCATGGAGTTGGCGGCAATGGTGGCCCCGAGTGTTGCTGCTGTGGCCGGTGGTGCGCCTGCGGTGTGTGCTGCGTCGGATATGTCCTGGGTCGGATGCGGGCCAGGCCCGAAGAGCTCCTCGTACGAGGGCGGGGGCGTCTCCTCCTGGGCCTCCGACTCCGGGACGTATCCCTCATCGTCTGAGATGACGATCGCTTCTGTCACTGGCGGCCGCGACTCGTCATCACCGGAGCTCAGCTCCTGGACCTCGACGTCTGACACATTCTCGTAGACCGCGCCGAGCGTTCCTACGACGGTTGTTGCGGGTGGCTCTGGCGATTCCTGCCGTGGCCGTGGGGGCGTCAGCTCCAGGTGTAACCCTCCGAACCGATCCTGCGGGGCACTTCTGGTTCCTCCTCGAGGAGGGATCCGACCACGTCCTCCAGGGTGAGTCCTTCACACCAGGAGGGGCTGATTGGAGGGGATGACTGGGGTCCGTTGCCGATGGTTATCAATAGTGACGGCGGCTCAAAGGTGACTGTCGGCGGCGCCTGGCTGTCGGCCGCTGGTGACTGTGGTGCTGTCGGGGACCGCGAGTCGCGTCCCGCATTGACTAGGCTAAGCGCTTCGAGTGCGGACGTGAAGCCTGTCGGGGCCGTAGAGTCGCCGTCTCCGGTCGTAGGGGAGGACCTGGTGGCCGTTCGTGCCGTGTGTCGGTCGCTCCGATGCCGGTGGTGATGACGGCGTCCCTGTTACTTATGGTGGTGCGTGAGCTTATTGCGTCGCGGCATCTTCACTCGCGGAATTAAACTGTTCGATCACGATGACTCCGTCGTCGAACTTCAGCGCCGCTCTATCGATCGGTATCGTGTGCTTTTCCCCCGATCTTGCAACCCTTGGATCGTGATGAGTCTGTGTAAGTGAGTGCGATGTAGTGAAATGAATCTGTGGAGAGTAAGAAATATATTAGTAGTTCTTCCCCTCAGGGCGCTGACTGTTTCGGGGCGGTGCCTATCCTATGCTCCTGCTCTCCTGTATTCCCCTTGGGGCTAGTCATTGTGATGCGCTTAATCGAGGCTCGTAGACGGCGTGTAGAGGGGCAGACAGTGGTATATTTTCCCCAATTGGGGTGGGGACGTTGGACGAGAGCACTCATCAGCAAGTGGCCCCCAAGACACCCTAGTTTCCCTCGGGAAGGGCGCGCGCATCGTGGTCGTCGTAGACATTGATGGCTCGAGAATCCACTGCGTTGTTGCGGTCATCGCCTTCGTCGTCTTTGTCGTCTTTGTGGTAAGGCTTGAGATTATTTATACTAGCCGTGCGGCGACGGCTTCCGGCGTCTTGCAGCCGAACGATGTTCGGCGAGAGGAACTTGACCACTCGGAACGGTCCTTCGTATTTCGCGGCAAATTTGGCGGCTAAGCCATCGGGGGCGTTCGACAGTACGTGACTGCGAAAGAGAACTTGTGAGCCCAGTGGTGGTCTCCACATCCGTCTCCGTAAATTATAGTGCCGGCCTTGCTCCGCAGTGGCACGCTCGGCTTTGTCTTGTGCAAACTTGAATATGTTGTGTAGCTGCTCACTCCTTTCTGCGGGCGGAATCAGTGCTGTTCCCCTTCCTGGAGTGACTTCGTCATAGAGTGTATTGGGCAACCGGAGCTCGCGGCCTTGAACCAAGAAGGCGCGGCTGAATCCTGTCGCACGCTGCTATTCACCACGAGTGAGATCTCGGGTAATATCTGGTCCCAGGTGCATCTCCCTGGTACTGCGCGATCATAGTCTTCACAGTCCTGTTCGCCCTCTCCGTGGAATTCTGGCGAGGTGTAAACGACGGCGTGTATTGTATCTCCATTCCCAGCGATTTGCAAAATGCCTGAAATGCTCGGCTGGTAAACTGTGTTCCGTTGTCACAGACCAGGGTTCTCGGGACTCCGAAACGGCTGAGAATACGTTCCCGGAAAGCCCGTTCGAGGTATGGCACGGTGGCTCGTCGTAGGGGAATGAGTTCGACCCATTTGCTGAAGGAGTCGAGGAACACTAGTAGGACCGTGTTCCATTGTTTGGAACGTGGAAGGGGTCCCACAAAATCCGCACACAATACGTGGAAAGGTTCGTCGACCTGGCGCGTGAACATTTTTCCCGCCGGCTTCTCTTGACTCACCTTAAACTTCTGGCAGCTAGGGCATCGCCGTACGTATTTGGCTACTTCTCTGAACAATCCAGGCCAGTAATACCTCTGGGCCACCCGTGTGCTTGTCTTGCGCACGCCCAGGTGCCCGGCGGTAGGGTGGTCGTGGCACTCCGTCAACACTCTTCCGCGGTAGTTAGTGCCCACGCACAACTTCCAGGGGGTGTATTCTTCTTCCTCCGGGCGCAGTCGAATGCGTCTGTAAAGTTGTCCGTTTTCCTCCCGAAAGACCGGGAACTTTGCCGGCTCCTGCCGGATCCTGCGTAGCATCTTGGCGATCCACTTGCAGTCGTTGTCTTGCACCTGCTCCTGTTGTATAGTTGCCAGAGGTTGGCGCGACAAGGGGTCCGCGACCAGTTTCTAGGCCTGGCGTTGATAGTTGACGTCGTACTGGAACTGCTGCAATTCCAATGCCCACCGAGCGATCCTGCCCGAGGGGTTGTCGATGGAATGCAACCACTTTAGTGAGTGGTGGTCGGTGATCACCTCGAAGCGGTATCCTTCGAGGTAGCAGGGCATATTGCGAATGGCCCACACTATCGCAAGACATTCCTTTTCCGTTACTGAGTAATTGCGCTCGGTGGTATTAAGCCGGCGACTGGCGTAAGCGATAACGCGTTCCTGCTTGTCTATGGTCTGAGTGAGTACGGCCTCAACACCATATTCGCTTGCGTCTGTCTGGAGTACAAATTTCTCCTCGAAGTTCGGGCACGCAAGAATCGGTGCCTCTGTGAGCAGATCCTTCAGTCGTTGAAAAGCCTGTTCCTGTTTCTCTGTCCATTCCCATTTCCGATCCTTCTTGAGTAGGGAAGTCATCGGCTCGACTACGTCAGCGAAGTTTGGCACGAAGCGTCGGTTCCAAGACGCTATACCGAGGCATCGGCGAAGTTGCTTTAAGTTTGTCGGCGGCGTCAGTTCCCGGATGGCCGCGACCTTGTCGGGGTTGGTCTGTATCCCGGCCTCGCTGATCACGTGCACATGCTCTTGGATTGTGGACCAGTCGACGATGATGTCGGCTAAGTAAGCGAAAGCTGGCGGCTCCAAATCAGGGCCGATGACGGCCGGGGACGAATGTAGACTGAAGGGCATCACCTTCCAGTAAAATAGTCCGCGACCCGGGACTGTGAATGCCGTCCATTCGCGGCTGGCTGGGGCTACTTGGATCTGCCAGTACCCATTCTTCAGGTCCAACGTGGATATATAGCGGGCATTTCGCAGCCGCTCCAAGATGTGATGAATCCGAGGCAACGGGTAAGCGTCGGGAATCGAGTTCTCATTGAACTGCCGGTAGTCGATGCACATCCTGGCGTCTCTATTTTTCTTTGCCGCGATGATTATCGGCGCACTATGGGGACTCTTGGATGGCTCTATGCGTCCGTCGCGGAGCAGCTCGTCGATCTGTCGGTCGATGACGGCTCTCATCGCGGGGTTCCTGGGATGATACCGCTGCTTGATGGGGCGATCGTTGCGCATCACGATATTGTGCTCGGCGATGTGGGAGACATCGGCGAGGGTATCGAACCGGGACAGCTCCCATTCGAGAATTTTCCCTATCCAGGGCTCTGGGTAGTTCTTTTCTTGGTTACTTGGATGTTGTTCCTCCTCGGCGTCGTACTCGGCGTTTGTGATCCCGCAGGATGGGGCGCTTGTGGTTGCCGATGGTTCTGGACCTTGGAACCGAACTCTCTTTGCCTCTTGGCGAAAAGGATGGGGCAGCTGATGCGTCGGGGGCGTGCAGTGCTTCAGCCCAGCTCGGGGCTGTGCGTGGGCCTGCGTTGTCGACATGGTGCAGGGCTCTCCCGCGATGGTGACGTTTATGTGCAGTCCTGCGATGTCTTCGTGTGTGGAGTGCCCGTGGGGTGGCTTCTGGTTGTGTCTCCGTGTGTGGCCTAGATGCCAGGTCTGAACGTGGCTCGTGGTGCGCCAGAGTGGCTTGCGGTGCTATGGCAGTGGATGTGTATCCTGGCGGCGTGTCCTTGAGCGGATGTGTATCCTTGCGATGCTCCTGGCTTGAGGGTGGGCAAAGATCCTTGGTTGTCCTGGCTAGGGTGCAGGAGCGGCGATACTTCGATCCTGGGGATCCTTGGTTGTCCTGGCTATGGTGTAGGAGCGGCGATGCTTTGATCCTGGGGGATACTTTGTGTAGCGTAATTACCTGTGTGCGTACTCGAAGTCCGGATGGATATCCTTGTTGGTTGATAGTCCTTGTGACTTTAGTGTCCTTGCTTATAGCTCTGCTGATCGACTGTGATGTTGTCTCTGGTAACTCTGCTGATCGACTGTCCTTATTTATGTGTCGGCGTCGATATATATACTCCCGGCTTTGCCAGCCTCGGGCGTCCTACTTGGTAAGAAGGACCAGTTGTGCGAAAGGGATAGGTAAACTAGATATCTGATGGCGTAGATGCCGGCTGCGGCGTCGACAAGGCTTGTATTCTGCGGCTCTCTCTCTCTTTCTCGTAATTTTCTTTGTCTTGCTTTGCTGTGTGCTTACCTGCTCGTTTGTGTGAGTTTTTTTTTTTTTTTTTTTTTTTTTTTTTGAGACGTCTGACTGTACTTTCTTGCCTTTATTTCGACATGTGATGTTATTTCTGCTTTTTTTTTTTCTTTGACGCTGCGTCTGACTGTACTTGCTTGCCTTTATTTCGTGTCGTGTGCGACGACAATTTCACGCGGTGTCTATGTGAGCTTATCTCTGCTTGTTTTTTTTTTTTCTTCTTTTCTTTTCTGCTCCGCCGCGTTGTAAAAATCTGGCCCATTATCAGGCGTGCTCCCCTAGCTTTTTGTTCCTAACCTCAAAAATTCGACCTGATTTTTTTTCCTCATGGTCTTTACTCCACGATGGGTGGAATCGTCCTTACATTATCCTTCCACGTCCCTGCTCGGGCGCCATCTGTAAGGATGATAATCACGGGCCAGGATATAAACTTCAGTCAGTCCAGGGAATCTACAAAAATTTTTATATTTGCGGAGACAGGCAGGAAAAGGACGTGCCGGCGGGAAGCGGGCTTTATTAGGGGCGAGAGTCGAGGTAGGGCGGGGTCCGTGCAGGACCGGGCCACCTGTCGTCGTAGGATCGTCCCGTCATCCGGTACCGATACCCCACTCCGGCTGGCAACCGCGAGCGCTCCACTTGCGGCCGGTGAGAATGCGCTCCCGTCAAACGGGAGTCGGATCTCTGGCCAGGGGGAGGGGTACCTGCCCACGGCCATGCCGCCGGCCCGTCCCTCGGGCCGGTCAGCAGACCTGAACAGGCCCAATCCGGGTAGGAGGAGTCGGCCTGGTCAACCGGGTGCCAGCGCCCCAGGTCCGGAGAGAGAGGGGCGGAGTGAGGGCAGCCGATACCGTCAACCGGGAGTCGGTTGTCCAGCCCCGGAGTGGAAGGCCACAGAACGAGAGAGGCATGTGGCCCCGTCAAACGGAGTCCACTCCCGCCTTGGTTCTGCTAGCAGGGGCTGTGAAAAGAAACGATTGCCGGGTATAATCTGCACTTAATCCTGATTTTATTTTACTATAAGTCCAAACCAGCACCGCTGGCCTCCCACTGTTGGGAGTGGCCCTTGGCCGGCTCACCCGTCTTACTCCTCGGGGTGGGTCTCGCGTAAATGTTGGTCCGCCGTCGGCCACGTGTTCTCTTGGTTATTTTAGCTGTTGACCTCTAAGCACGCCCGTTCTGTTCCGAAGCTTTCCAAAGACTCTCCAATCGGCAGGCAGAGGGGACTGCTCGAAGCTCTCCTCTGCCGTCGATCGGCAGGGACCGTTCTCGCTGCTTCGTCGCAAAGTATCGCCGTTCTCTTCTGGCCCGTGTCCTTCTGATGCTAGCCGGGCTTTGTCGGCGTCGGCGCCTCGTTGGCGTGTTTGCCGATCGTTGTTTCGTTCTGTTCTCTGCTGCTTCGTCTGTGTGGCCGCTGGCTCTGCCGGTTGGGTTGAAACGTTGCGGGCTTGGCGTTTCGGGCGTCGTGTTGCTGTGGTGATGTTTCGGGCGGATTGATGTTGTGAGCGCGCCTTGATGTTGTGACGCTGATCCGGCAGCGGGCCACGTACCTCACTATGAGCCCTAGCGGGCCTTAACCTAAGCTCCTAACTAATATTTACAAATGCCCTCCGTGGGTCTTTCCATAGTCGCTTAGCCTAACTTAATCCTAACTTATGTGCTACTCTTAATTATATATAAATATATACATGCCGCGGTTGGGGTTGGTGAGGAATACCTCACAGTGTTGACAAAATTATGAAACTGTTTTGGGTCCTGCGCGAGCTGAACTCTTCAACGAGTCAAATAGTTTTAATAACACTGCACGTTAAGCACAGTGAACTTAGACCGAGCCGCTAAATAGCGAGAATGGACAGCTTGAGAACCGTTACGTTTAAATTTAGAATAGAGATTGGACTTAATGTTTTTAAGGGCGAGTCAACTCTTTACTAAACCAGCGAGGCTTAGTTGAAATTGACGGTTAGTATAGCGGATAAAAGGAATTCATAGCATTGTAAAAAATATCCTTGGAATCCACCATGTCTGATCGGACCATGAAGAGATCGAACCAATCAAAGTCAGATATGAAATTATTCAGCCGTCGAAAATCAGCCTTGCGAAAGCAGTGGACTTTCTTAGCTGGCCGATCACACTTATTGTCCATACACACAAAAAAAAAATTATGTAAAGTCAACCTAGAAAAATGCTTTATAAAAATGTTGCATATATATTGTTGTTGGTTTTCTGTCAAGTGCGTACACACAAAAAAAAAAGAAAAGTAAAATCAACCTAAAAAGTAGTAACATACTATTTTAAAGATTTCCATGTTTTTTGTTTTTGCTTTTCTGCCCAAGTGTGTACACACCAAATGGATGTTTTATGATAAACTACTATGAAATATAGTACAAAATACTATATCTCTTCTCATGTATTTTGTTGTTTTTCAAGGAGTACTATTAAAATAGTAAACGTCTCATAATAAAATGTAAAATAACTGTTAAAAAATGTAATTAAACCATTTGTTGTTGTTAAAAATACTATCAAATTAGTTGTCTGTTTTGTAAAAATAGTTTTTATAATAAAGAATTTATCAATTCTTATCGACAATGTTTCTTTTGAATAAAAGCAAAAAACAAAAAATATATAAGAGAGAAAAAAAAAAAAAAAAAACCGAGGGTGTGATTTGAAGCACTAACTTANAAAAAAAAAAAAAAAAAAAAAAAAAAAAAAAAAAACCGAGGGTGTGATTTGAAGCACTAACTTATGTTTTCTTGAGCGTACGCTCTATGCTCTGAGCCAACCGCGATCTGTAAACTGCTCAGTTATGTATTATAAGTATAAGACTATTATGAGTATAAGACTCTTGTGGTTGGTTTGCTTCCGTGGTCCAGTTGGTTTAGCGGCCGGTGTATGAGTTCTAAGACCCCTGTTCGATTCAAGGTCGTGGAGTTGGTTTTTAAATGTGAGTATCCATTTAATATGATTTCTTTACAGCTTATATGATTAAATAACAAATTGTAACCGTTTACAAAATTTATAAAATTATCTTTCACAAGGAATTGTTAAACTGTAGCAAAAATATTAATACAAAAATATTAATAAAATAATGTTAAGAATTAAGAAATTTAATCCTAATAGAGGAATGTTAAATCCATACATGGATAAAATGAATATTCTTTCTGTAAGTGCGAAATTGTTTATGGTCCATATACAAATATTCTGGAGTTTTACTATTAAATTGTAAAATCACTATTTATCCTGTGTAATCTACTAGTTCAAGAGGTAACCTAACTATATGATGTAAGTTAACTATTTTTCTTAGGTTGGCGCGGTTTTGACAATAAAATACTTTATTTTACATATTTTTTTTTTTTTTTGTGTGTAGTAGTCACAGTATCGACAGTCACATCGGAAGTAGGATGATATGGATCTTCGCGTTGCGTCAAGGGCAGGACCCAAACCAAACTGACTCTTGACCGATCAGAGACAAAGCATAAATCTAGCAAGCGATCTAAAGAGTTTCGTACATGGTTGACTTGAGACAACAACAAAAATGTCACACAAGCCATCAATAAAATCGTGACATGCAGTAGTTAAAAGTGTGTTAGAGGATTCAGTTGTGGACCAAATAGCTCCAGGAATGTTAAAATCACCTAGAACAATTAAATGGTCCCTATCCGAAAGTCTAGTGGAGACCGACTGGATGGCTGAAAGGTTGTTCCAATAAATAGGAAGTTCCGACAAGGTGGGAATGTAGGAACAAGTAATATAAGTAAAACTTCCATTAAATGATAGCTTCACACAAAGGAATTCAACATCGTTGCATTCCTTGAAAGCTAATAATTCAGAAGAGAGGTTGGAGTCAACCGCAATGAGAACTCCGACCCCTCACCTGGAAGGCCGATCAAGCCTGTACGTTGTGTACACAGCTGGAAAAACTTCGGAGCTTAGGATCTCCGGCTTTAACCAGGTTTCTGTGAACACAATCCGCTGGGATGCAAAGGAAAGACTATCAAAATACAATTTAGGAAGCTTTCTACGTAAGCCTCTTGAGCAGGCAATATTGTGGGGCATTTTAGTGACTTACCACTGTACTAATCAGATGTTAAGAGAAAATAAGAGTAGTTACGTGCACTAAGAGAGAGAGAGAGCGAGCAAGAGAGCGAGAGTTAGAGAGCTTAAGCTGTCAATCGGTATCGACGTGATGGATAAAGCCCACAGAGGAATGCAGATAAGCAATCGCTGCACCAAAACTAATTTGCAATTAATATAGTTAGTAATACACAAAAGCAGCTGCGTACACACGCGAAGTGAAACGGTGAATTATTATTGACACAAGATAGAAGTTTTAAATAAAACCCATGTGGTTTATAGCACGGAATTAACGCGATTACGATGCTCAAAACAAAAACACGACCCTTCACTTTTATGAGTCATAGCAAATCCTTCACAATTAAATATAAACTTGGGAGATGCCAAAATAGACGCCCCACAATTTGGTTGTTATAAACTATCTTATAACAACCAAATTGTGGGGCGTCTATTTTGGCATATATGTTAATAGTTATAAGGTAGCGTTATAAGATAGTATGCATAAGTTAGGGTAAGCCACGAAGGCAAAGTTTCCAGTCGGCACGAAGCCAATAAACACGTTACTTTAAAAATCTCGATAGCCGTTACTAAGAGAAAATTCAAATGAGGTTGCAGTACCAGAAGTGACCGATAGGCCCGAAACTGCAGGCCTGTGTGGTAGTGTTAGAAAAGCCGAACAGGGCGGCTAGGGCTATAATAGCGCGAAAGCATAGGAACTCGTCCTCTTTCGATTTTCAGCAACAGACCACAGCAGATGCCTCCGACGGGCAAGGATCAACGAACAGAGAAAATGAGAGTAGAGTGGAAGAAAGCCAAGAGAAAAAAACATGTGTGGCTAGGGATCGAATGAGATGGAAAGTAACAGACAAATTAATATATAAAAGAAAATGCCCAAGCGAGAGGTACTTATTTTTCCTTACAATCCAGTCGCCCCAAGCTAGGATCCGCGTGTGCAAGATAGTGACCCCATAAAGGCCGGTAGCGTTTTCGATAAGTTCCTGTGTGCAAACGGACTTTAATGGGCAACTTCGCACACGGGCATGAAAGCGTGCAAGTGAGGGTTATATCCGCGTGCATAGCTTTTCGTCTGACTAGGATCGACGCGAGCTAGTCCAAACAGTCTCTAAACTGGGAGCTCTTAACTTCCATCTACGTTTTTGAGAAGAGTTCTCTTTGTCTGCGCGCATCACCGCCCCAGCCGTCGGGATCAGACACAGTGGTCCGAGCAAATCTGCTACCGTCGCCGTGGACCGTTGCCGGCCTGCCCGGTCACTCAGGGGCCCATCGCCGAAGGTTACTCGGACATGCATGCCGATCCCGCGGTTGCGCATGCTGATCCTCGCCAGATGTAGTTTAGCCACCTACAGACACCATTTGTGTCAGCAACAAGGCTCGAAGCTTATGCATTTCATGCATTCATGCATATTGAACACAGACAGCAAAAGCAGCAGCCACCCTTTTTTTTTTATTCCTTCACTCTATCTTTTGACATGAAGCGACGCAAAATCATCGATGGAGCCACCTTCCTGTCTACGATCTACGAGCTCCGTCATGTCCAGCACTTACCCATCTCGACAGTTGCCACCACATGTAAGTACCACGACATCCTCTCACCATATAAAGACCTGATTATGGCTCCTGTTTTCGATGAGGGCCTCATACGGAATACCAAGGTGCAGCTGTATATTGCAACAAATATCTCGCCAGTGTTTGCTAAGGTTCGCCGTCTAAATACCGACACCCTCGCCACTGCCAAAGCTGAATTTGCACGGATGTTTGAAGCGGATGCCAATCGCTACCCGCTCCCACATGTCCACGACATCAACCAGGTGTTCGCCGGCAAGTCTGTATTCTCCACCATCGATCTGGTCAGTGCCTATCATCAGATCCCGCTCGCGCCGGAGGACTGAGAGAAGACCGCCATTATCACACCGTTTAGGCTCTTCGAGTTTAATGTGATGACATTTGGCCTCCACAAAGCATTGCAAACATGCCAGCGGCATATGAACAACATCCTCGGCGTTCTGAACTTTTTAGTGTATATCGACAACATCTGTGTGGCTTTGGAAAGCGAAGTTCTGCACCGTCAGCACTTTAAGATTGTATTTGATCGCTTACGCCAAGTCAACCTACGCATTAATGTAACCAAGAGTGTGCTCGGAAAGACGGATGTAACATATCTGGGACACTCTATCACAGCATCCGGAATATCACCGACGTCCGAACGGGTAAAGGCGGTCAACGAATTCCCGCAGCAGACCAGGATATGTGAATGGCGCCGATTCATTGAAATGCTCAACTACTACCGCCATTTACTGCCGCAAGCAGCCGTCGTTCAAGGAATTCTCCAAGCTCTCATCCCGGGTAACAAGAAGAACGATCAATCACCGGTGGTGTGGACCAAAGATGCCGAAAAATAATTGGCGGACTACAAATCCGACTTGGCCAATGCAGCGCGGCTGGCGCATCCAATACCAATCGAGCACCTTGCACTCCATGTCGATGCCTGTAATTACGCTGTTGGAGCAGCGCTTCATCAGCTCAACGACGGGGAACTGCAGTCGCCGAGCTTTTACTCTAAGCGTATGATCGGTACGTACGATCGGGAGCTGCTGGCTATTTACCGTCAAGTTCACTCGCTTCATGATCGAGGAACTCGACTGCACCATCTACACCTATCACAAGCCACTAGAGTATGCGTTTCGGGAGGATCTCGAGAAAGTATCGCCATGGAGGGTGAGACAGTTATCGTTTATCGCCGAATTCTGCACGAAAACCGAAAAAATTACTGGTGCCGCTAACACCGTTGCAGATGGCTTTTCCCGCATCGAAGGAATCGAGCAAATCGACATGGATGAGTGCGCACGCCTCCAAGAAGAGGACGACGAGCTGAACCGGCTCTTGAGAGACGTCCAGATGGGCATCTCATCTTTGCAATTGCGTAAACTCCAGCTGTCGAACTCGAATATCAGCGTGTACTGCGATGTATGACCGTCACGTATTCGGGCATATATTCCGCTGCTGATGAGAAAGACCCTATTCGACGTGCTGCACGGTATGGCCCACCGTGACCAGCGTGCCACCGTCAAGTTGGTAACTGAACACTACGTGTGGCTCAGCATAAACAAGGGCATTGCCTCATAGTCGTCGTCGTGCGTCCAGTGCTAGAGATGCACGGTATACCGCCACAACAGAGCCGCCATAAATAGTTTCGATGTTCCCGAAGCTCGATTCCAGCACATCAGCATCGACTTGATTGGCCCGCTACCCACCGTCCACCGGCTATCATTACTGTTTAACGGTCATCGACCGTTTTAGCAGATGGCCAGTAGTTATGCCTCTGACCGATGTCACGACCGAAGAGGTCGCACGCGCTCTTCTTCACGGGTGGATCGCACAGTATGGTGTGCCAACGAGGATCACAACCGACCAAGGACGTCAGTTCGAGTCCGACCTCTTCAAAGAGCTGTCGCCCATCCTAGGTGTAAAATTGATCAGGACCACACCTAGCCACCCGCAGTCGAATGGCATCATCGAGCACTTCCATCGGACACTCAAGGCAGCGTTTAAATGTCACAGCACTGTCGACTGGTACAACGATATTCCCATCGTCGTACTTGGACTGCGAGTGACATTCAAGGCAGACATCAACGCATCACCCGGTGAAATGCTTAAGGAACTACCATACACCGTACGAGCCCCATTAAAATCGCCGTACGATTGCCCATTTATTGTCTTGCAACGAGAATATAAGTTATTTGACGTTGAAGTCAAAAACAAACGACTAAGAGTCGGCATCGATCGAATCAAACCAGCAGTCCTGCCTAACGACCAGGTCAGCGAGGGACATACATCGAGTCAACGGACAACACCATTTTCAAATGTGGTACCAGATGGCAACGAAACCACGAAGCCTGCAGCAACCAATGTAGCCAACATAAACTACAACGAGAAGTGGACGACGTGTGCAGCTTCCGGTACGGTTCTAGAATTAGCGGTCAACTTCCTTGTCCAGCAATCAGCCGTGCTGATTACTAGGGGGAGTAATGTGGGGACCACCCTGTGGGTTCTCACTCCTTGCCAGCGTCTGTCGGTGAATGCCTAATAGCTGTTATGGCATTAAGCTAAAAGTTAGGCACGGTCTCTCTATTCCTTCTCTGGTCTCAAAGACA
This sequence comes from Drosophila asahinai, assembly GCA_008042795.1. Classification (NCBI taxonomy): domain Eukaryota; kingdom Metazoa; phylum Arthropoda; class Insecta; order Diptera; family Drosophilidae; genus Drosophila; species Drosophila asahinai. The sequence goes on from VNJZ01010804.1 coordinate 17,687, forward strand.
ATGAGATGTGTCAATGACACATGAAAAAATTAAGCCACTACCAATTAATCAATAAATAAATAATTGCTGCGAGCAACCCACAGAGTTTTTCCAGCCCCCAAGGTATTTGTAAGGGCTGGAACACACGATCCGCACCCGTCAACTTCCACGTGTATCTGATGCTCATGTGTAGCGCGCTAAGTATACTCAGGCAGACGAGATCAAAAGATCTAAGAGAACTTTTTTCCCGAGTACCAACTCTTCACCCGCCTCCACGAGTTTTTTACACTCGAAACACTGACACATCTGCCCACCGAATACGAAATACACCCGGAATCGAGGCACGATCCTCCATGCCGCCCTCGCCAATTTTACCATCATCGGCTCAGATCCAACAATCAGGTCGCCCCCATACCCGAGGACTACAACCGCAGGGATGTCAAACATGAGCCTGCCGATCGGAGCCACCAATCGCATGATCTCCGACGAGGGCAACCAGCTCGTAGACGTAAAATGCGCTTGCCGCCGCTGCGGGGAAATTGGCAGTTTTGCTGCCTACTTGGATATTCCGCTGGGACTGCGGACGCAGAGGCGGACTATCAACTGTTGTCGGCAGTCGGAAAATGGACAGAGTCTCCGCTTGAATTGGGAGCGGACGGGGACAGCCAACTTGCCTCCCAACCCGTAAAGCCACCGCTTCGATTGGAGAACGGTCGGATCGTCGCGACTATTAGCATCGAGGGACGACCATTTAGGGCCACGCTGGACACTGGAGCGGGTGGCTTAAACTCTGGCCACCGCCACGAACAAGAGGGCAGTACGGACGCGAATCTTAGTAGCGGGTGGCTCCTCCCAGGAAGTCACCAAAGCCGTGCGGGCAAAGGTGAGACTAGATCAGCAGATGGCTGAAATACGCCTACTGGTGTTGCCCACGATCCTGTATGACGTCTACATAGGGATGGACTTCCATTGCAACATCCAGGCTTCCCTGATCTGCGGCCGCACTTGTTTACGACTCTTTCCGGTTCCCCCCTTCGGACGGTACGATGCTAACTACGCCCAAGGCACTACTAGCAGGTTCGACAACAACAGACCCACCCCGAGCTGGTGCCGTAGTCGTTGGACACCCACTCCTGGAATCGATTAGAACAACATCGCCATCGCCGTTTACATCGACGCCAAGAGCCACGCCGGCCACATCGTCATCAGGCCCACGGGCCACAAGGCACAATTCACGCCGGCCACAGCGTCACCAAGGGCCACATCGTCACCAGCACCGGGTTCTCGAGCCGGGCCAACCGCACCCTCCCGGCCACCAAGACGCCCAGACAAAGCCCAGTCGGATACACCGCCGCCTTCGGTCACCAGAGGGGCCAGGAAGTACAGATTGATCCCGCTAGCCGATGCCGAGATAGCACCTAAACGAAACCCGTTCCGAAACCCTGGCTCCGGCCACCAGCGATACTAGCCTACTGTCAATCTAGTCGCCATCACCGAATGCAGTGAAGAACATCAGCCACATCAGCCCTCCGAAACTTCGCGTTCCTCGACGGATTCGTCGGATTGGTCGGAGAGAACCACATAGCCGTGCGGGAGGAAAGCCGCTGAAGCAGCGCTATTTTCCGAAGAACCCGGCCATGCAGCAAATTATCAGTGACCAAGTCGATGAGCTGCTCCGGGACGGGAGGATCGAACCATCGCGGAGTCCACATAGTGCGTCCATTGTCCTAGTAAGGAAAAAAACATTACACAAACAAACCACATCTTGGAACGCCTGGACCTGAAAAACGTGTACTGGCAAAGGAAAGTCGTGCTTGTACAGCCTTCACCGTGCCCGGACGAGCGGCAAAGAAACAGAGAAGCAGCAATGCAGATCAGCAAGGTAGCAGCAACTCAGAGAAGCAGAGTATCAAAGTAATAGAGAAGCAGAGTAGCCGAGAATCAGATTAGCAGAGCAAAAGAGAAGCGGAGTGGCAGCGAAGCAGATCAGCAGAACACGGCCTCACCGAAGTGTCAGTACACTTCCCGAGCTCGAGAATTTATCACAATTTATCTAACTAAGCCTAATTTTACCTCACCTAAACCTACCTTAGGACGAGAAATTAATGAAATCTTGCCCTTAGATCGGTTTTCGTCCTTTTCCCAAGAATAACGCTAGTTTACCGTCTTATATTTCGTAAAATAGTGATTAAGTATATGTTTTATTGAATATTTAATCACTATTTTACGAAATATAAGACGGTAAACTAGCGTTCTTACAGCGTTATTGTTGGGAAAAGGACGAAAACCGATCTAGAGAGGGGCCAAATTAAATACAAATTTCTGTCTTAAGCCCGGCCGCCTCCCGAAACAGGGTCGTTACACACTATGTCATTCTATTTTTCAGACAGAAAATTGATATTTTAGTGCAGAAATATTAGAACATAGATAGATCGACTCTTCTGATGATGCTGGACATGAATATATATGGTATACTTCATGGGTTTAGACATGACTCCTTCACTGCATTGAAAATATCATGACAATATTATAATACTCTCTGCAATTGTATACAAAATTTATATTTTATCAAAAAACAAGCCAAATTTTAAATACACTTGCAGATAATTTTTAATATTTTAACTTTACGTTAATGGATTGTGACGCGGGAACGGGCACATAGAGAGAATAAGGTCCAAACATTCAAATTCAAATTTGAATATCCGAGCGCGCGCGCCACTGATCGAGAGTAAAGGGTCACACTAGACCGAATGGGCTTTGGTCACACCAAAAGGGGCTAATTCCGCACGTGCGGCGGTCACACTATACCGTTCCGGATTCCTATATAAAGCGGACCACAGCCAGTGGGAAGGCACTCAGCTACCGACAGCGATCGGGTGAGGTAAGCCTACGTTTAGTAGCCCAAGTCCAGGAGCCAGTGCCAAGAGTCGTTTTGGTGACCGGGTCTACGGATCTAGTCCACATTCAAACATTGTAGTTAGTTATTCCCCGTAGTATTTTTCCCGACCCACCTCTGGTAGGTTTCAGCCACCACTCACGAATCGGCCCACTGATTCGCCTGGAAGACTTAAGAGTCTCCGCTATCCCTGTTCGGCCCGCCGATCCGCATTTCGCGCAATTGGTTGACTTTAACAGTCTCCACAAACTTCTCGCAATTGGTAGACTTTAATAGCCTCCACAAACTTCTCACAACTGGTAGATTTTAGAGTCTCCACAACCCTCTCGCAACTGATAGACTTCAGAGTCTCCACAACCTTCCCGCAACTGGTAGACTCCAAAACGCCCATCGATGCAAATACAGGCAAGCCGCCGTCAGCACTAGCTCTCTGGGGTATACTTTCGGGGCAACATTCGGGGTAAACTTGCTGGTCCAACTCTCTCTATCTCGCCCACAGGAAGCGCCCCAACCACCGGGTTAGGTCCAACCCCGCCAACGACAGCGCCCGTACTCCGGCACTGGCCACGACGGAACCCGGACGACGACCCCACACCCGGCACCCCGGCTTCCTGTTCCGGCTTGATTCTTTCCATCTCTGTACCTAATACGTTAATAAACCAGCCTAAGATATACATTCACGGCATAATTCTCTAGTGTTCTCATCTGGGATCGGTTCGGAATCTCTTTCAGCAACCACACCTGACCCAAATAAATTCTTGGGACGAGTCCTGGCCCACGCTGAACTATCTCAGACCGTCACAGTGGCGCCCGAACAGGTTGAAGTGGTTGCAAAGAAAGAAGAGCAAACGACACCGCAACAGTAGAGTAATGTCTAACTAGGTATATCAAACAGCTAAGACCGAACTAGCGAAGATACACAGAAGGGAAAAGAGCCCAGCGCCAGACGGAACGTACCAAACAAAAGGAATAGTGGTGACCGAACGGTACACGGAAACGGACATTGAAAAGGAGGCCAGGATGGAAAAGAGCGTGGAAGTGGACATCGTGGACCGCGTACGGAGCTGGGGGATACGATATCAAGGAACGACAAATCCTTTGGAGTTCCTGAGTAAATTGGAACAATGGGCAGCGGGATACGGGAGGACCAGTTGGTCCAGACAATGCCATTCATTTTCTAAGGAATTGCGAGTGACTGGTGGAACACCACACCGACTAAAATCATAAGTTGGGCACAGTTGACAGCCGAATTGCGGGAATACTTCTTACCGCCAAGATATAAGGAAAAACTCGAAACTCAGATAACGCAACTGACGCATCGAGAATCTGAACTGATAAGAGAGTTCGCAATGGGGCTGCGGAAACTGATGAGATTTACAAAACTCACAGAGGAGGAAAAACTCGATCGACTATATAGAGAAATTGCAGGAGCAAGATAAAACTATATATATATATTCCTAAATCTCGCAGAAGAAGTAGAGGACATCGAGGCAGCAGAAGGCTTGACACAAGCAACGCAGCCGATGCAACCGAGACTAAGTCTGCATGCGGTGCGGCTGAACAGGCCATACAGCGCGCCCATGTAACAGTCCACCAAGACTATTCTGCTGGGTATGCGGCAAAAACGACATGAGAACGACAGAATGCTGCAGAGCCACGAAAGGAAACGCCGGGGGCATGAGCTGGCGGCGCAGGACAGACAAAACAATTAAGAAAGCTACAGTCGACTGTGCTCGACTGTGAGATACCCGGTACCTAAACGTTTGCGCTTCACACAAATTAAAATTATACATACATACATTGTACATACATACATTGCCGCCATTATATCGCACGGCCATGGCTTGAATGCGCCACCTGTCGGCTACAGCTTGCAACAGCAGTGCCTTAGCGGTGTGTTAAAATTCTAACCTTATTGCTAATATCTCCCATGTTTATCATCCGATTTTACTGAAATTTTCAGGAAACGTCCGCTCTATTTTATGCATTTTTTGTATTTATTACCTTTTCCCGAAAAAAACGAGTATAGCTTATTTAACGTTTTTTATGATTTTTGAGGGCGGAAGTTGGCGTGGCCAAATTTTAAAATAAACTTGATCTGCGTGCAACAGATTCCAATGTTGTCACCAAATTTGGTAACTCTAGCTCTTATAGTCTCTGAGATCTGTTGTTTCACACGGACGGACAGACGGACATTGCTAAATCGACTCGGCTGGTGATACTGATCAAGAATATATATACTTTATGGGGTCGGAGATGCCTCCTTCTGCCTGTTACATACATTCCCGGTTGGCACAAGCTTATAATACCCTTGTACCCTATGGGTACCGGGTATAAAAATTCAGCGGTACAGGATCAGTTAAGTTGCGAGGGCTTCCAAATACTGGCCAAGATAAGAATTTGAAATAACAAATAACAGTTATGATTCAACTCTTATATAACGAGAAAAAATGCTAACTTCGGTAAGCCGAAGTTGGTATACCCTTGTAGTCTGCAATTGGATCATTGAAAATCAAACCATTTTAGTATTGTTGAAAAAACATCGAATTTTGTAAATTTTACATTTTACATGTAGAATTTTACATTTTCATATAAATTGACCGATCGCTTCTATGGCAGCTATATAATATAGTGGTCTGATCTTAATGAAATTATTAAAACCGTAATTCAAAAACCCTAAAAAACTGCTATATCTTTAAATTTATAGAAATACGTTGAAAAACAGGGAAGTTAAAATTTTTTTTACATTCATTTCGCAATCATTCCTATGGTAGCTATAGGATATAGTAGTCCGATTTCGGGTGTTCCGACAGATATACTGCGTGCTAAAAAAATAAGACTATGCTGAAGATTTCAGATCGATAGCTCAAAAACTGAGAGACTAGATCGCGTAGAAACCGACAGACGGACAGACAGACAGACGGACATGGCTAGATCGACTCGGCTGCTGATGCTGATCAAGAATATATATACTTTATGGGGTCGGAGATGCCTCCTTCACTGCGTTGCAAATATCTGGTCAAAGTTATAATACCCTCTGCAAGCCAAACAATAAAAACTAAAGAGAAAATAATAAACAGGTCCAAACATTCAAATTCAAATTTGACTATCGGCGCGCGCGCGCCACTGATCGACAGCCGAAGGGGCTCTGGTCACACCAAAGGGGGTTAATTCCGCACGTGCGGCGGTCACACTAGACCGTTCCGGATTCTTATATAAAGCGGACCACAGCCAGTGGGAAGGCACTCAGCTACCGACAGCGATTGGGTGAGGTAGGCCTACGTTTAGTAGCCTAAGTCCAGGAGCCAGTGCCAAGAGTCGTTTTGGTGACCTGGTCTACGGATCTAGTCCACATTCAAACATTGTAGTTAGTTATTCCCCGTAGTATTTTTCCCGACCCACCTCTGGTAGGTGTCAGCCACCACTCACGAATCGGCCCACCGATTCGCCTGGAAGACTTAAGAGTCTCCGCTATCCCTGTTCGGCCCACCGATCCGCATTTCGCGCAATTGGTAGACTTTAACAGTCTCCACAAACTTCTCATAACAGGTAGATTTTAGAGTCTCCACAAACCTCTCGCAACTGGTAGATTTTAAAGTCTCCACAAACCTCTCGCTCCTGGTAGATCTAAACAGTCTCCTAAACCGCCTCACAACTGGTAGATTTTAGAGTCTCCGCAACCGTCTCGCAACTGGTAGACTTTAGAGTCTCCACAACCTTCCCGCAACTGGTAGACTTCAAAGTCTCCAAAACCCCCTTCGCTAAAAAGACAGGAAAACCGCCGTCAGCACACACTCTCTGGAGCATACTTTCGGGGCAACATTCAGGGTAAACTTGCTGGTCCAATTCTCTCTATCTCGCCCACAGGAAGAGCCACAACCACCGGGTTAGGTCCAACCCCGCCAACGACAGCGCCCGTACTCCGGCACTGGCCACGACGGAACCCGGACGACGACCCCACACCCGGAACCCCGGCTCCCTGTTCCGGCTTGATTCTTTCCATCTCCGTACCTAATACGTAAATAAACCAACCTAAGATATACATTCACGGCATAATTCTCTAGTGTTCTCATCTGGGATCGGGTTGGAATCTCTTTCAGCAACCACACCTGACCCAAATAAATTCTTGGGACGAGTCATGGCCCACGCTGAACTATTTCAGCCCCACCAGACCGTCACAGGATAATATTTTGAGGATCATTCCGATTTTTTAAAACACAACAAAACTTGTTTATCTTGACTCGATCGTACCGATGGTAGATATAAGTTATAGTGTTCCGAAAAGCGCCCAATATTATATTTTAATTATGACATTTAAAATTCGAATTTCACTTACCTGTAATGACCAATCTCCAGTTTGCTTATTGAAAATGGAAGTGAATCGTTGATCCGAAGTATAGGTGCTTTCTGATACTGTTAATAGGTGTAGGTCTCTATGTCGTATCCATGATACCTATTTTAAATGAACGATTTGCTATAATTATATATAAACATTTGTAACACCCCTTTAAAGGAGGGCGCACAACATCCTTTGTAATACAGTGGTAATTAAGGATGTTGTGAGCCGCACATTGTACTATTTTCGATTTATCTCATATTCCGTAAATGCACAAACTAATGTCTCTGTTAAAATTGCTTTCCTAGCTGTAAATCGAATTCTTAAATTAACCTTACGTCAGATCAAGTTTTTAAATGTTATGAATATAAATATTAACTAATAATTAATTTTGGCTGCCTTTTTAATATAATCATACGATTGTATGGCAGACTCGAGGCTTTTAGGTATAATTTTCTAAATATACCTTAAGATATATTATTCTTAAGATATATTTAGAAAATTATATCTAATAGCCTCGAGTCTGCCAAACAATCGTATGATTATATTAAAAAGGCAGCCAAAATTAATTATTAGTTAATATT
>VNJZ01010819.1:0-20915 GCA_008042795.1 Drosophila asahinai
CTGCAGCGTTTTTCAGGCAGAGATTCTCGCCATAAGCGAGGCTCTTAGTTGCCTACGCCACTCTAGCCTTATAAACGGAGTAATAAACATTTACTCAGACAGTCAGGCAGCAATAAAATCACTTCGCGCGCTATCTTCAAACTCGACGATAGTGAACAACTGCCGCAAATCTCTTCAAGAGATGGCACAGCAGTTCGTTATCTCCCTAGTCTGGGTGCCAGGGCACCAAAATATTGAGGGAAACGAAATAGCCGATGAACTGGCCAGACGCGGCACCACCACAGTTCTCCTTCCAGACAAGGAGGACTTCCGTATGCCCCTAGCCACTTTTAAGCTCAGGACAAGGGAAGTTTTTAGATCCCTTGAACAAGAAATGTGGAACAATACCACACACTGCAACATCAGTCGCCAAACATGGCCTAACGTTGACGCCAAACGCACAAAAATGCTTTTTAGTCTTCACCGCACACAGTGCTCAGCTGTGATTAGAGCAATCACAGGCCACTGGCTCGTAGGAGCCCACGCATCCCGACTAAACGTCCCCAACAACGACTTCTGTAGAAGTTGCCAAAACGAGGAAGAAGTAGAATCAGTAGAGCACTTCTACGAATTTGCTTATTAAAAATTTGTTTTTCCTTAAAAATTCTCTGTGCAGCTATAGTATTCCAAAGAAAGAGGCCACCATCTGCTTCGAAGTGCTTCTTGCTCGAACAACTTTCGTTGGCTTTTCCTCATTTTGAAAAACCCATATGGTCGACTGCTGTTTAGTTTCGGGCTCATATGCATAAATGCATGATTCTTCACCTGTAAGGTTCTTGTAGACATCTTTGAATGTCCCGGTACTTAATTTTTTTTATCATTTTCTTGCTCCAATCGACACGGTTTTTTTTAGATCACTTGACAGATTATGCGGCATCCACCACGAACAAAGCTTTTTTACGACTAAGTATTAAACTTATGGCCAAGGATGCCTGAATCTCACGGTAAGTAACATGTCTATTTTGCTCAATCATTACGCGCACTGCATCGACATTTGCTGGCACAACAACTGTTTTTGGACGACCTTCGCGAGATGCGTCAGTGAGCGAACTGCGACCACGTTAAAATTCATTGTACCAGTTTTGTACAATGCTTAAAAATGGTGCATCGAAATATTCTTGTAATCCACGTTTAAAATTGTGAAAAAAATTGCGCGAAAATGTTCACGGCTTAACTAAATAAACTTTAAATGTCACTATAAACAACAAAAATATTATGAAATTATGTTAATAAATACCGAACTTTCTAATGAAACATTAAATTACGCCTGGCCATACTAGAAAAGCACTAGGCCAGAAATATAAAAAGCAGTCCACGTAGCTGCCATAGAAGCAATTGGTCAATTTATATGAAAATGTGAAGTAGGCTTGGAATATTCGTGGGCTGAGGCCAAATTTTCGGATCCATAAGGCCATGGAAAAGTGAGAGAAATGCTTCGATTATGTTTAAAATAAAATCTGACGACTTCACTACCGCCCCATCAGTCTCTTGACGACCTTTGGCAAACACGTTGAATTCTTAGAAGAGTACTGCAGGCACCACTGGTAAAGCAAGCCATCCCATACTTCCAGTTTGGTTTCAGGTTTAGCCATGGCACTCCTGAACAACTGCACCGAGTGACGAAAATCATACTGGATGGCTTCCATAAAAAGCAGTATGTCGTCGCTGCATACCTGGATATACAACAAGCGTTTGACAGGGTGTATCACGACGGCCTCCTATCCAAACTAAAGACCCTACTCAATCCTAAGTTGTATGAAACACTTAAATCGTTCCTGTCTGACCGCACGTTCAGAGTGATCCAGGATGGATGTAGACGATGTCACAAATTCATCAGTGACAAATTCATCAATGATTCAACGATGATTCATCATCTTTTTATCAACATTTCATCGATGATTCATCAACATTGCATCAAAATTTCATCAACGTTTCATCAACATTTCATCAACATAATTTTTGACGAGAAAAATTGAGCGAGAGAGAATTGAGAGCGAGAGAGTCGGTTTTGAAACGATTGAACGAGAGCGTCGGTACGGCCGAAGCCGAAGTCGGCCGTTGATGAAACGTTGATGACAACGGCTTATTGATGACAACTGGTACTGCAGGGTATGTTCAGGTGCCGCTGGGGCAGAGAAGCTGCTCGGTTCTCGCAGCAGGAGAGAGCAAATCGTTCGGATCTGTTAGCTCCGCACACAAGCTAAAAAAACTGTGTGTGTCTGGGTGCCGACCCCTGCTGTAAACCCTTCAAAGTGTGCAGTTGTCACCCACACACTCAAAAAGGACACCTGCCCAGGATTATTCCTACACGGAGAGCTCCTCGACCAGAAGAAAGATCACAAATACCTGGGTGTGACCCTCGACACTAGACTAACACTAGCAAAGCACACAAAACTCGTCAAAAACACACTGGAAACCAAGGTCAAGAAACTATCCTGGCTTTTAAAACCAAACAATCACCTAAACCTTTCAAACAAAATCAAAATCTACAAACACATACTTGCCCCGCATGGAGATATGGGATCCAAGTATACGGAATTGCTGACAATAGGAATCTAAACAGAATCAGAACTTTTCAAAGCAAGACACTACGCACCTTTTCTGCAGCCGAATGGTACATCCGCCACATTGACCTGTCTAAGGACCTCCAAGTCCCTCTAGTTGGAGATGTAATCAACTCACAAGCGGATACTTACCTCATAAAACTGACGACTCACCCAAATATCTTGGCCAAACAAAATTTTCTAAACCTCCACATTAACAAAAATACTCCACTAATTTATAACCAATAACACTCTGCTACTCCCACACAATCTTTTTATTTTCCCTTGAACAGCTCCCTACACTATTGTACAAGATACTACACTACAGTAACAGTAAACCATATTACACTGTGTATATAGGCACAACCAACAATCGGTTTGTAAGAATGTATATAAAATTGTTTAATACAACCTATTACCTAACTATTGGCTTAGGCACTGCAAATCTATTGGATTTTACACGTTTGTAATATCAATGGCACAGATTTATACATTCAAGTTGGTTCATACGTTTTTTCGCAAAGAAAGCTGAGAAAAACAGGAAGAGCGGTGAAATCACGTCTGTCAACAAGAGACTTTAAATTTTTCTTTACTTAGGTAAATTATGTTAGGGCAATGTGACATGCATTTTAAATTACCTTTATCCTTTATGTACTAGTATAACAGCTTTAGTCGTGTAGATATTAGGGATGCCGGAAATCATTTTAAGCTCCCGCGACTCTCGATCGTGAGTTCTGCGATTGAGCTCCGGACCGGGACTTATTTTCTTTAAGAACTTTTTTTTGAGGATGCTCTCTTGTTATTTTTATTACAGAATCTATCGAAAATGCATCGTTTTCATCGGAAACGAAGCACTGTTTTTAATTTATAAAAAAGTTTGTTCTTAAACATCTGAATTCAGTAATACATTTTGTAGTGTGCAATTATATGCCTGGTATTTGATTAAAATCGATCTAAAAGATGCAAAACATCTGGCCAAAGTTATTATACTTTCCCAATAATTTATTATTTTTAGAACGGGCGAAGCCTCTTGGAAATGCTAGTTTTATATTAAATATTGGTTGATAGTTTGAACCTTTATGTTATCGCTAATTAGCGTGATGCATTCCGAGTCGTTTTCGAACACCAAGTAGATCGTTTTTCTTGGCGCTGTCTGAGTAAACCCATTTGTGGAGAATGTATGGCGTTTCATGATGTAATCCGGATGGGTCAATTCAAGATAAACGAGTAGAGCCGGCAACCGCACTGTAATAAGCAAACTGAAACTATTTGTGTACGGAGGTGTGGCATTGCTGCAATCTTGACCTGCAACTTGAACCTGTTCGAAAATGTATGTAATGAATATATTTTTCAGAACAAAAGAAAGAAACGAAGAATAACTCACTGTTAGTTCTGGGTCTTTTATTCCACTTATATTTTTCATAGGCACCGGATAGAAATAGTTCCTAGCCACGGTCTCTCCATCTTTGTCCTCCAAAACTATTTCAAAGAATATTTCCTCCTTTGAATGGTTTTCGTAGAGCAACAATTCTATAGGAATGGAACGCACTTCAATCTGATTAGATCCCTGTGGATTAATGTTGATTTTGTCAATTAGGACCTAGGACTTAGTTCCTTACTCTTACCAGACCAAAGGCACGTGCAATTGTCTTTTTAGCAATGAGGTCGGTCCATAGGTAGGTGTTTACAAGCACATAGTAAAACTGGGAGTCAGAATGCTCCGCGTAATCCTCTCGGGTAAGCGTTATGTTAAGGTTATTTGAGCTAGCGTCATACATCGCAATAACGCTCTTTGAGGCCAGGAATTCCTTTGCCCAGTAGTAAATCATTTTGAAGTTTCCGTAAAAGTCTATGGATGACCATGTGGGAGCCACCCAAACATCGTTCAGCTGCCAAATTAAAGCACCCATTGTCTGGTTTCCAGTGCGTAGGCTGCGAAACAGTTCGACCGCTGTCTTGGTCGCCATGGCCTGAGCCACCTGGCTGAAATATATGAACTTCTCAATGTTCTCATCCCAGTTCTGAGGTGTGAACGGCAGTTGATAAGATATCTGCTGAAGCATCGGAATGAATCCCTTGGTGTCATGCTGACGGCTTCGGATAAGTGAAGCAATTTCGTCGTTACTGCTGTTTGAGCCGCTTCCCAGCACACGCTGCCATGTCGAGAGCATTGGAAGACTTGCGTAACCGAACTCAGAAACAAATCGAGCGTGCGGATAAGTGTCAGGGCTGAAACCGTCCTTATCGTCCACCCAGAAATGCACTGCAATATAACAATTACATTTTTAAAAGGTGCACACGAATACGGTATCGGTTTCGGTCCAGCACGTGTAGATATTTTTTCTAATCCCAAAATTCGTGTTCGTTAATTTTTTAGTTTCAGCGAATTGGATAAATTGTTCATGATTCAATTGAAAGCTATAAGGGAATACAAACTTCGGCTTACCGTAGTTACCCAGTTAGACTTTTAAAACGGATTGTACAAAAGAACGCATCTGTAACGGTTATCTATGCTGGCAAAGCTAGCCCATTTTTATATATAGATAACAAGAAAAGGAAACATAAAAAAATCTAAACCGACCAGGGTCCGAACACACTTTTCTATGCTACGCCGTCTGCATTTGGAGCGTTTTAGGACTTGTCTTAAAATTTAAACTTTATTGCTAATATATCCCATGTTTATCATCCGATTATACTCAAATAATCATAGAACTCCTAATTTCAGCAATTGTAAGGACGGAAGTGGGCGTGGGCAAATCCTAAAACAAACTGGATTTGCGTGCAATAAATAAAAATGTTTTCACCAAATTTGGAGGCTCTAGATCTTATAGTCTCTGAGATCTGTTGACTCATTCGGACGGACGAACAGTCGGACATAGCTACATTGACTCGGCTGGTGATGTTGATCAATAATATATATACTTTATAAAGTCGGAAATGCCTCCTTCTGCCTGATACATACATTCTCGGTTGGCACTAAGTTATAACAAGTGGGAAAGCAACAGTCGAGTGTGTACGACTGTGAGATACCCGGTACCCAAAGCATTGTGTGTGAAACATGGAAAAAAGAAACTGTTGACAAACGAAGGCAAATGTTACATACCTTCAGTTACATACATTCTCGGTTGGCAATAACTTATAATACCCTTGTACCCTATAGGTACCGCGTATTAATAACGTTACCTCAAAAGTGTGCCAAGACTATTATGGCATAAAATTTAGGTAATGAACTGACTGCGTTACCTAAAATAAATATTAATATATATATTTTTTAAACTATCTTAGTATTTTTGAAGTAGTAGAACCACTTAAAATAATAAAAAAAAGCGTAGTATTTTTTGTATACTGCAATAGAGCAGTACTTTTGTAGTAGCACAGACATTGCCAAGAATTGGCCGGTAACAGCCACGCCATGCCAGAGGGGTTACAACCAGTTGGGAATTGTATGCGGACACGAGAGAGAAAATTAATTTTTTCCGTAAAAATTTATAAACAAATATTTAATGAATTAATTAATAACAAATTCATTTCTATGTGGTTATCTTCTGCTGTAACATATACATTTGAGCTGCCAACACCAATTGCCCTTCCGTAATTTTAAAATTTGATTACAAAGCTTCATCCCTAAGTTAAAAATACCTATATTGCACCATTTTCATATTCTGAAAAGACTTACCATCACCGAAGTTTGGATCTTGAGGGCTTTTCGGCATATCATCGCCGGCTGGTGCTATGCCTAGCGAGGGCGTGGAAACCATTGGACCCGGACGAGGACTGAAATCATTACGAGATATGACGCTCAGCTCTCCCATTATTGTGTCAAATAAAGCGTTGTAATCGCTTTCAATGCGGGTGGCGTTTTCCCCAAACTCTGATTGGTTTGTCTCTAGGTAAAGCTCGATCTCGTTATTGGTCACGATTAGTGCAAGGCTTGGATGATATGATAGGCGCTGAGCGTTCTGCACTGCCTCCAAACGCACGGAAGCAACGAAGTCATCCGCTAAGGGGTATGCTGCACGAGAAAAGGCCATGTCTTGCCAAACTAGCAGCCCGTAGAAATCAGCCAAGTTGTAAAAGTTGTCCGACTCGTAGAGACCTCCGCCCCAAACGCGAATCATGTTCATGTTGGCCTCTCGAGCGGCTTTAAGCAAATATTCGACTGGAACATAGTAGGAGTATTAAACAAATGAGGTTATTAGATGCATTCGCCGTTACCTGCGTCTGTCTCTGCTGACAACTCCGGAAGTGTATGAGCAGGTACATAATTCGCGCCTTTCGTGAAGATTGGGTGTCCGTTCACCCTGAAAAAGAAGGTCCTGCCGCTCTCTAATTGTAAAATAACAATATAGTCAGGGACACACACAATGGTATAGTAGTCAATAGTAGCTGCTACTGTTTCTTTTTTGATATTTACTCAGTATCTCTATGCATGTGTATCTTTACACAAAAATTTCGGGACCATACTTAAAACAAAATGTTGGTATACATTAAAAACCAGAGTGCCAGAGTGAATGTAAAATTGTTGACAAATAAGGGAGCGTAATTAAAGAACCCCGTGTGGTGCTTATAATCGTAGAAGTCTTTATGCAAGCTTCAATTGTGCTATTTCTTTAAGATTTAGGTTTTCACATAGACGGACAAATTACACTAATATACTTAAATGAGTATAATATACAGTTGTTGTCCTAGAGGTATTTTAGTTTTGAAGAGTTAGTCACTTACGATCGTTGTTCTCTATTAGCTCTAAGGTGCGAAACCCAACCTTTAATATCTTCTGGGACTCTGTGCGGGAGCTTAGGTTGGGGTCGTCTTCGCTGGTATAGCATTTCACTTTAAAAAGTATTGGGTAGAGCATCTGCGTGCCGTAGCCGTTGGGCCACCACATAGTAACTCGTTCCTAGAGAAAATTTGTATTAGCCGAATTTTCGACGAGATCTTTGTAATTGTACTTTTGGTATGTTTATTTGGAACTCTAATACCGGGGACGCGAACGAAACCATTTGTTTTTCCAGAATAAATGGTTCAAGTAAGAGATCACTAAAATAAATCAAATAAATCAGTTATTCATACCAAAATAAAAGCTGCACCATTTCAAGTTACCTCGCATAAGCCAACAGTTCGACGTAGAAATCCTCCGACGCGGGAGTACTGAGAAAGGCTCGGCAATCCAAAGTCCAATAAGTTTCGTTCCGCTTGATGGCCACATCGACGTCGCGCAGTACTGCCACTGTATAGTACTCGACTGCCACCGGCTTCCATATACCCAAGGATAGCGCTACTGGGTTCCACTCGCCGCCAAAGCTCATTTGCATCTTGCGTAGATAATTTCGATGGCACTCAACATCTCCACGTGCCCTTGGGCAGTTGGGAGGCCCAGTAAAAACGCCCTCTTCCTCCAGTTCTAGAAAGCGTCGGTTTGCTTCCTGTATGGGTGATAAAATCTCGATCTCCAAAATGTTTTGATTGGGACTAGGCAGGAGCAGGTGGCCGATGGTGAACGAGTAGCGGACAAACATGTTGTCCGTCTCGCCAAGTAGTTGCCCATTGACGCGCACTTTCGATACGGTGTCGATTCCGTGGAGCGTCAGGTTTACCCGACTCTCGTGCCCCATTTCGGCGCCTGCAAATCGGGGTCAGTAATAGCCTGAAAAGTAGTTCGGAGCTGTTTTTACTCACTGTCGAATGTTGTGCTGAATATCCACGATTGATTGGCTATCCAGCGCAGAGCTACATCATTTCCGGGATCTAGCAAGTCTCCATAGATATCTTTGAGCGCTGTATATACTCCAGTTGGGATTCGGGGTACACTAATTTCCAGTGCTGATCGCCGTCAGGAAGATAACGGAATAGACAAATCAGTACGCGTATAGTAAAAACTATATATAGGCAATTAATTAGACCAAATAGAAGCGCTATCAAAAATTTGATATAAACAAAGATTTTTTAATCTTATCTCAACAATGCTATACATATTTCTGATGACGCCTCACTGTTGCAAAAGATGAATCAACAGAATCAAAAATACCCTACTGAATTCTTATTACGCCCGCTTACAGGAGTTTTGATTTCTCAACGTCCATTTAGTTAGCTCTTGAATAAGGATGGTTTTCGCATCGTGATGGTGGATGCTGATATAGAAAACACCAAGCAGGCATATTATTCTGAACATATTAATAGCCATGCAGAACCATTGACAGTTAATATTGTATACGCATTTATTTATTTTAATTGAAATCTTATCAATGAGAGTGCGGCTTATTGATTGCTAATATTCACTGATTTTTCAAATACAAGTTACCTATCCGGAATAACTTTGATAACTAAAAATTACTTCGTGCTCCCAGTAACACATATGTAGACTAGGTGTGGTGAAATTGTTCGATAAAGACTTTGAGTAGCTAACTGCCTATCGAGTACTGATAATAAGTAGGAAAGCTACAGTCGAGTGTGCTCGACTTTAAGATACCCGCTACGTAAATATATAAGCGCAAAGTCGAGTGATGCAAAAAATACATTTTTTATATTTCGTACTTATTATAACTTTAACAGTGATGGAGACATCTCCGACGTCATAAAGTATACAGTAGGTCAACTAATTGTTTGCAAAGTAAAAACAGGCACAAAAATTCATTTTTAACAGTAGAACAAAAAATGTAGAATAAAAATACAAAAAAGAAAATATTGTGCTTCTGTGTGGGATTGAACTCGGGTCAATTTTGCAAAATAAAAAGCATCGACTGCTTAGACAACTGGGCCATTAACCATAAGATGTGGTGTGTTATTTTCATACTAAGTATGCTTCGACAACTGTTAACCTAATTTTGGCAGAACTGAAATAAAATTGCCAGCGATTGTCACATCTAATAGCTTCTACATTTTCTTAATGAAAATATGCTTTTTATTGTAATAGAGAAGTGTGTGTGAAAGAGAAAAAAGGTCGACTGCTGACCACAACAATTGCGCCAAACTACAGAAAAGAACGAGCGTGACCAAGAAATGACGAAAAATAACGAAATTCACTTTTATAACCAACTTTGCCGAACTGATATAAAATGTATTCATTTAATGAAGTGAAGATAAAATTAATAGGATTCTGAAATAAAAATTTTAAAAATTGTTTGGCATGAGCGGGATTTGAACTCAGAACTTTCTTGCATTAAAAACGTTTGGCCATCACTTAGAGCCCGGGCTGTGCTCTATATTACGTAACATATAGCGATTATTACTTCTAATAGCTTCCACACTTTTTCAAGTGTGTAATGAAATAAAATCTAAATGGTCGGTGCCAAAATATTATCTCATTTAGATGCTCGACTTAAGCAAATTTACGATAACAGAGAAACTCCATTTGGGGGAATTTCTGTTATTGTTTTTGCCGATCTCAGACAATTATGTCCCGTAGGAGTTCGTCGGATCTTCCAATCCACTTCGGCTTCGCATGACCCATACAGCGCTATATTTGGATCTTCTCTGTGGGATATTTAGGTTTTTTTAGCTCACAGAGATTATGCGACAGCAAGACGACCAAGCATTTGCGCTAGCGCAAACGACGACATCGGAGAACATTAGTCTTCTAAGGTCCCGTGTGTCTGTTTCAAGCTAATTTTCGATGTTTGGAATCTGTGAAAGATTTCAAAACATCCCAAACTGAAGGGCTTTGTGCAAGCCTTATATTAAAAACCACTGCAAACTATATGATGACGGTCAACATAGAGATTGCAGATGGAGGAATTCGGTTTCAATGCATCCAATGCCCCTCATGTGCTTTGGATAAAATTCTTAGATGAAAGTTTAGGAACTAATGCTCGAGCTAAATGTACTCGTCGTGCCGAACCTTTTTGGACCCCAGTTCTGAAAACTGTAAAGAATTTTAAATATCATTCGAACGAGCAAGTTACAATCGACCGCAGGCAATTTTGCATTCACAAAAGTCAGCGAGCTACATACACTAGTGTGGTGGTCTACACAACTCCAGGAATGCAAAGAGAAGCTATGTATGTAGCTTGTAGTAGAGCCACAAGTGCAGCTGGCCTAATTGGCCAATTTATGTTGTTAAACTAATTAGCATTTAATATGTACACATTTCGTTTAACGATCTATTGAATGAACTGGCTATTACACTTCAAGACGATCATAGCTAGCATCTACTCTGTAGATGCTGCCTGGCGGATACCGACTCCTCCTACGTTACGAGCGTTAGTGCGTTTCCGTTTTTTTCAACTTCTTGTAAGACTCTATTTGGGCTTGGCAATAGCCTTCTTCAGCTTGAAAGCGGACAGCTTCAGATAGGCGAGTCCTGTGGACAGAAGGCGTCGGTGGTGGTACGCAGGGATCCTCTCACTTCTCCCAATATGCCTCATCGTCATGTTCTAACGAAACCGACGGCGGAACCTGCACAGGAGCCGGGTCGGTGGCGGGGGCGGATACTCGAAGTTGCCCTTCTCCGCCGAGGGCAGGACCTCCGCCACTTACTCCTCCTTGGGCAAGGCAATGTGATGTGAATTCGTGTTCATAAGGGACTTGCATAAGAAGAGAAGGGTTGATGAGTCTGCCTCCGAGTTGGTAGAATCCGCGTCTCCAGGCTAAAAGATTCCAGTGGGATGCAGTGGTCCCTGCAAGTCTTAGGGCTGTCAAGCGGCTGGCTGGCGGAACCACGTGAAATCTTTATTGTTACTTAGCCGCAAATAGAAAATAAAGCTTAGCTCTTTTTTAATCTTTGTTAACATTGTTTGAATTTTGAATTAAATGTAATTTTCCGACAAATCAAAACCAAAACAAACAAGTAAGAAAGCTACAGTCGACTGTGCTCGACTGTAAGATACCCGGTACCTAACCGTTTGCGCTTCACACTAAAAGGCAATTTAAAGTTGTACATACATTATAATAGCAGTACTTCGATACTTCTTAAAATAAATCGCCTCTCGAATTAGCTCCCGACCTAAATAATTTAATGTCATACTTAAATATGAATGATACATTTTATAGGAACATAGAATTATGTTATTTTTTGTCATTTTATGCTATATTCTTTTGTCATTTCTTCTGCAGTTGGCGCCATTATATCGCACGGCCAAAGCTCGAATGCGCCACCTGTCGGCTACAGCTTGCAAGAGCAGTGCCTTAGGGCGGTGTGTTAAAATGTTAACCTTATTGATAATATCTCCCATGTTTATCATCCGATTTTACTGAAATTTTCAGAAAACCTCCGCTCTATTTTATTCATTTATTGTACCTATTAACTTTAACCCGAAAATAACGAGTTTAGCTTATTTTACGTTTTTTATTATTTTTGAGGGCGAAAGTGGGCGTGGCCATATTTTAAAACAAACTTGATCTGCGTGCAACAGATTCCAATGTTGTCACCAAATTTGGTAACTCTAGCTCTTATAGTCTCTGAGATCTGTTGTTTCACACGGACAGACAGACGGACAGACAAACATGGCTAAATCGACTCGGCTGGTGATGCTGATCAAGAATATATATACTTTATGGGGTCGGAGATGCCTCCTTCTGCCTGTTACATACATTCTCGGTTGGCACTAACTTATAATACCCTTGTACCCTATGGGTACCGGGTATAAAATCAGCTATTTCCCTTTAAGACAGTGCTAAAAAGCTCTTTTTTGTAGTAGAAACACCTTTTCCGCTTTTCGTGATTCTCGTGCGATAGTTGGAAAAAGCAACGTAGTGGAGAAATACCCTTAATTTCTCTTACTTTCCTACCTCTAACTTTCTCTCTTGATTTGACTACTAGATGGCGCCTCATGTTCCCCAAGCTCCTCCTATTCATTCCTAGCCACGAATCTCTGAATGCTGAGCCAAGCATTACAATATCCACCGAGGCTACTTATTACGTACTACTAATATTTACGTAATACGAAAAAATGATAAAGCAATAAAAAAAATTGTTTTTAGGGGTAGTTTTATAGCCAGAAAGCCTACGAACGTGTGTTTGCGATGCTGGAAAATACACCAAAAAAAAAAAACAAGAGTTTAACCTTTCTACGCGTTGTCTTAAAAGTATACGCAAGCAGTATAACGAGTTTAGTATAGTTTTATACTTCAAAATATAAAATGTATACTCCAAAGTTTAGTTTTTATACTCTATAGTTTCAATTGTGTATTTTTGTGTATTATTTTTATACGAACCTACAATGAAATTTTGATTTCATATCGCGTTAGCTGGAATTTAGTGCTTTTCTGTTTGTCGCATTAGAGATTATTATGAAATATTGGTGGAGATGAGTATAAAATTTATACTTTGGTAGTATTACATTGATAAGCATCTTATTAAGAAATTTTTCATACTCAAGAGTATAGAATTCATGTAACAATCGTATAGGTTCTATGATGATTTTTTTTGGGTGTGCGTATATGTAGTTAGAAATGTCAATATTAATTAAATATCTGAAATTACCTGACTCCTTTCCTCGGCATTTCGCCTTTTTTGTTAATTTTTGCTTTGTGAATAGCAACTTTTTATACTCGGTAACCATAGCAATATAGGCTGGATGACTACTTTTCGTGACCAAAATTAAAAACTTCAAAACAAAACGTAAAATTTGGGTTCGGTTTTTGATTTAGGTTTTTAATAAGCTCAGGAACATATATTTTGAAAAATGAGGTGTGACGCTGCTATTTTTGAATTAAATTTTTTTTCAGTGTAAATATAATTTTTTTTTTTTTTTTTTAATTTTAAGTAATATTTGTAAGTCATACAATATGTAAAAATGGGCATTATCCTATTTTTTTTTATATACAATAACAGTTTTGATCTTTTATTTCGTGTTTTGGTCCCCCTTTTCTCCTATAATATGATCTTAGTTTACAAGGATATAATCTTGATTTGCGCCTCTCGTGTTTTGTTTAGGTTCGACTTAGACGCTATGCCGTAGACTTGCAGTGCATACTTCCAGATTGGACTGAGGATCGAGTTATAAATCCGAACTTTGTTGGACAGAGAGAGCTTATATCTTGACGAAAGAAGCCAGGACATACTTGCTGCCTTTGAAAGCACTGTCTGCTTGACCATTGTTGTGTGCCTCTGGAAAGTAAGTCCTCTATCCAAAATCACACCAAGGTACTTGTAGTAGGACTCGTGACGAAGTACAGAACCGAGCATGGAAATGCCTGGGCAGCTCTTTGGCCTTGTGGAGAATGTGACACAAGCACATTTGCTGCAGTTTATGCCTATATTCCATTCTGTTGTCCATTCTTCAAAACGTGATACGTACTCCGGCAGGCCCAAGGTTGCAATGTCTATGCTTGGACTCCTGACCATAACCGCTGTGTCGTCGGCGTATGTTGCGATGAGTATGTCATCATCGTCAACTTCGGTACAACCCCAGGAATCTGGCATATCTGACGTATACAGTGAGTAAAGTGTCGGACCTAGTACACTGCCTTGTGGTACACCGGCTGAGATTGGACGTTTTGACGACTTTTCACCATCAACAACAACACTAAATTTCCTTTCCGATAGGAAGCTCTGAATGAGGAGGAAAAGCTGTGGCGTTAGTAGGATCTTTAGCTTGCTTAGGAGGCCGTCATGCCATACCCTATCAAAGGCTTGTTGTATATCCATAAATACAGCAACTGTGTACATTTTGCTTTCCATAGCTTCCAGAGCGAAATTGACCACGCGATGCAGCTGTTCAGGTGTGCCGTGACTTTGGTATATGGTTGATGGTGTAGATGCGCTAGTCGCTGCGAAACAAAATGTAAGGGCTAAAAGTATGCAACGAATTTGTGTACACTTTTCATAGTAGTCACAGTGCACCGGTGAACTATGGTCCAGGCGATCACTTTACTTAGCCAAAATTAATATATTGCTCAGTTTAAAAGCTATAAACATGAAACTTTGCAAATCGTAATTTTGTAGTTACAGGAAGATAGCGACTAAAAATTATCCGGATCAGAAAAGTATATCCTATAGCTGCCATAGGAACAATTAGAAAAATGTTAGATAAATGCATTAAACTTTGAAAATTTTTTAGTTTATGTTGTTTTAACTAAATGTTAAAAATGTTGACAAAATCGTATAACGATTTGCTATAGTTTTTATAGAAACTATAGGACAATCATTTTTGTTTTTCATATAATTACATGAAAGTTTTATTATTACAACTTTCAAAGGTTCTAAAAAGTTTTTTACATTTTGTTTAGTTTTGATGACAATATTCTACTGATATCATTGAATATTTCTAGGTCCTCAACAGTCCTCCTGCTTTCATCCGGAAATCCCATACAAAAAACTATGTTCTTTGAAAGCCAATTCCAGGAAATGTGGTCAATTCCCACAGTATACAAGAACAAGAATTAATTACTCAATAAAATTCAATTGGTTTCAAGGTGGGACTCGATGGAACTCAGTTTGTATACCTTTTCAAAAATGAGATTTAATCTCAAATTTGCACATTAGGGACGACATGCTTTAACATCAAATTACAAAAACATTACAACGACTTCAGGCATTTCACATTTCAAAACACGTAGTACAAGCCCCTCTGATTCAAACTCTATTAAAAACTTTGATCAGACTATCTTTTTTTTTTTTTTTTTTTTTTTTTAATTTTTGGGAAGTTTTAAAATTGCGTATTTATGCGCAGTTTTGCTTTATTTGTCGTTTTGGGTACAAACAGCCGACTTCAACAACTGTTTACGCGACTGTGGCGCTATCTATGGGAATTTCTTGTACAGATGATTGATATTGATGATCACACTATTACCGATCCAACGAGAGAATTGACTTTTGGTCAAGAAAAGTAATCGGCTGGACCATAGTGCGGTTTACGAGAGTAACAGTCAATTAGCAGTAGATGACCAGTCAATCACTAACTCAGGGACCAATACACCAATAAAATTAGAGACAAATTTTATCTATGAACTGATTAAATCTGAATTATTCGTAAATCCTAACTGGAAGATAACATGAAGAAAAGTAATAAAATCTTGTACTGGACCCTGTTCTGGAGGCGGTATAGCTCGTCGTTTGTCAGGGTTCTTGACAGATATTTATTTGTTTCGGCCTCTTAGATAATTTACCTCTTATGATACGGAAGATTAGTTCGGTAGATTAAATATATTTTGGAAAATTAAAATTTTTAATAATAAAAAATTTATTTCTGATACTTAATTTTCGTTACGAAAAATACTGGAAAAAAAAAATGGTCAATAAAATTTTTATTGAATTCTTAATAATAAAACGTTTATTTTGATATTTAATTTTCGTTGTGAAAAAATAACAAATACTAAAAAGGAAATTTTTAACAAACTCTTAATTGAATTTTGTAGCATCCACAAATTCATTTTAAAACTGACTCATGTATAGGATCAACGACAACTTCTCATCGGACGAAGAAGTTCTAGAAGAATATAGAAAACTTTTAAAACTAGAGTAGAAAGGCAGAAATCAGAACAGAATCAATTTGAAATAGATTGCTACCCTTCGACCAGCAGCGCACCACACATACGAGACAGTGTTCTTAGCTCTAAAAACCCAGAAAACCAGAACGCAAAATAAAAAATGCAAGCAGAACAGATTGCGAGCATGGAGGCTACCATAGCCTGCGCGTTCCAAAGGCAGCTGGAGTTATTTGATGAAAAATTAGCTACAATTATGGGGGAGTTATGCTCACTTAAGGATAAAACTCCGAAAATTCAGACTTTCATAGAAATAGAAAAAGAGCCGGGGAAAGAATGTAGCGAACCCCTGGACATGGTAAAATCTGTCCCGGAATTCGACGGGAAACAGGAAAATTTCGTTTCCTGGAGACAGGCTGCTACTGCAGCATATTGGGTATTTGAGCCTTACAAAGGCAGCAGCCGACATTACCAAGCTGTAGGAATACTTAAATATAAGGTATGAGGCGCAGCAGCGGCGGTATTAGCCTCTCTTAACACAGTGTTCAATTTTCATGACATACTGGCAAGGTTAGATTTTACGTATGCGGATAAAATTCCGGCACACATAATTAAACAAGAGTTGAGTTTATTAAGACAGGGAGAATTGCCCCTTCTATAATACTATGTCGAGATCGAACGGAAGCTAACGCTTCTAACCAACAAAACTATCATGACTCACGACGCAGCCGCAGCGGCCGTCCTAATCAGCCGTCATATCTGGCTTAAAAAAGTCATTGAAAATAGCCGTTTTTCCGGCACAACCGAAAGACTAGCTCAAGAGGCTGAGGCAAATAATGATAGAAGCGCATAGCGAAGAAAAGCTACGAACAAAACCAAAGCCAGGGGGCGATAAAAAAGAACCCTCACTTTGTCAGGACCCAAAGGGGAGAAAATAATCAGGGTGATTCTTTTAAACAACCAGCGCCAGAACCAATGGAACCCTCACTTTGTCAGGACCCAAAGGGGAGAAAATAATCAGGGTGATTCTTTTAAACAACCAGCGCCAGAACCAATGGAGGTCGACACCTCCTCCAGGTTCAAGAAGCCCAAGGCGTGGCAAAGGGGGTCGAAACGGTCTCACCAAAAAATAAACTTCATCCCAGAAGAAAAAACCGACGATGAAGAGTATGACTCCGTCGCGCTAGCAAGCGCCACAGAGATAGAGGACGAGCTAGGTGCAGAAGACTCCTGCAAGTTTTTAAAAAAATCCAGTTTACTAAAGCGGAAAACATTAACTTCATAAAAATCGATGACGAAGACGTTCCTCCGGCAATTAAAATTACCTTCGATAAAATGTTTGTAAAAAATCATAAAGCCTTTTAACATAAACACATTAGCCACGATTAAAACGGATGGAGAGCCGGTATACTCTAGGTCATACCCGCACCCCATGGGTGTAACTGAATTGGTCAATGCAGAAGTTAAACAACTTCTTGCGGACGGCGTAATAAGGCCATCCAAGTCCTTATATAACAACCCTACCTGGGTTGTAGATCAGGGGTCCGCACCACTACAGTCAAATGCCAACATTGCATTTGTATGAGTGAACATCGAACACTCTATGGCTACATATGAGAAAAAAAACAGCTAAAATATATTGTTATATGGCAACAAAATTAGCTATAACCTAAAAACTAGCTATTTAACGCTAAAAAAAAGCTAAATTTAGACACATAATTACAATTAGTCTTCACTGATTCTTCTGTTCTCTTTTGTGCATACTACGTGTATGCGTGAGCGGCAGCGACGCCGACTGAGAAAAATCCTATTCCGCGGGATAGGGCCGTGCCGACCACTGTTGTAGATAAAAAAGGAACCGACCAAAATGGGGTTATAAAGAAGCGATTGGTTATTGACTTTAGGAAACTAAACCAAAAAACCGTAGACGATAGATACTCTATCCCTACCATTTCGACAATACTGTCGAATATGGGCGAGTCGAAATTTTTTACGACACTTTACCAGTCAGGCTTTCACCAGATAGAGCTGGCAGAAAAGGACAGAGAAAAGACAGCCTTTTCAATAAACAACGGCAAATACGAATTTTGTAGAAGGAATTTCAAAGATATGCTACGTGTATGTCGATGATGTTATAATATTTTCCAAGTCAAAAGAAGACCATTTTAAGGGCGTGGACTGGGTCTAAACAAAACTCTTAGAGGCAGGCATGAGAGTATCCCAAGAAAAGTCAAAGTTATAAAGTTATCACGGCGCAAAATTAGTTTATAAACCTGGCAAGGAAAACCATGTGGCGGACGCGTTGTCCCGCAAAAACATAAACGTTTTAGAAGACGAAATAGAATCAGATGTAGTTTAATTAAATAAATTCTCCTGAGTCATTTCAATATCACCATTTTCAACGCCCCGCCTCTACATAGCACCTCAAACGGTCAAGTAGAAAGGTAGCACCCTGGCAGAAATAGCCAGATGCTTGAAACTAGAAGGCAACTTAAACGATACGACTGAACTAATTATTTTGGCAACCAACAAATATAACAATACGATCCACTCGGTTACCAATGAAAAACCTATACAAATTGTTAACTCAAAATCCGCGGGTTTCGAAATGAGAATTAGTAAAAAATTCAACAGGCTCAGAAAAAAACCCTTGATTATGTTAACAAAGATAGGACCAAACGCCTAGGAAACAAGCTTTCGCCACTATGTTCGGAAAGAATCATTGAAGCAGACCTGGGGACCACGGTTCAAATTGAGGGGAGGGTGGTCCACAAGGACAATCTACGCTAACCATCATCGCGAGATTACTGACCCCTTTTTCTATTCTTTTTATATCTGTCTAGGTTAGGAATACTTATCTTAGTTTTTGTACTTACGACTGTCAGGACGGCGCGACAGTAAAACTTAACGACTACACGAACGCAGACTATATCCCGATAGAGGACAATGAAATTGTCATCTGGGAGTCCTACGGATACCTACAGCACTCAACTAACATAACGACTTACGAAGACTACGCCGACTAGACAGAAGCAATGACAAAGACATTTACAGATGACCACAGGACACCAGTTATAATGACGGACCTTACAAATATTCGCAAGTTGGTGACTACCTTAAAAATCCACCATAGGGCCGCTAGGAGTATTAACTTAATCGGGACAGCACTAAAAGTTATTGCCGGCACACCCTACTTTAACGATTGGGAGCAAATAAAATGCAATAAAGAATATTTTTGCGAAAGAACTGTTGCAGCATACAAAAATAACAAAAAATATCAGTTGTTTCCGTGTTTCATCCCATATTGATCTGAAAGGAAGACCGCACAATATTGAGAATGCATTCTTTACTCGCTGAGAACGCATAGAAATGTACTTGCTGGAAGCGGCTAGGTCCGACTGGGATGGTACAAATTCATACACGCATACATACATCAAACAAAACGAACGCAAGCAGCAAACAGTTCCCGTTTGGTCTATTGCGTTCGTTTTAGGCTACTCTCAGGCTTAGTAGAAGACTTGAAAGATCCATCTTACCCTCAGAAATCAACCAATTGACTTGAAAAGGGGCCAGTAATCGATTTTGTTCACGTTTTTTAGTCGTTGCCTTCCATTTCATGTCATTTTATATTATTTTATTAGAATATCTTACCAATTAAACAACATTCCTTTTTATACCCTTGCAGAGGGTATTATAATTTTGACCAGATGTTTGCAACGCAGTGAAGGAGGCAACTCCGACCCCATAAAGTATACATATTCTTGATCAGCATCACCAGTCGAGTCGATCTAGCCATGTCTGTCTGTCAGTCCGTCTGTCCGTCTGTCGGTTTCTACGCGAACTAGTCTCTCAGTTTTTGAGCTATCGGGCTGAAATATTCAGCATAGTCCTATTTTTTTAGCACGCAGAATATATGTCGGAACGACCGAAATCGGATTACTATATCCTATAGCTGCCATAGGAATGATGGCGAAATTAATGTAAAAAAATTTTTATCTTCTCTGTTTTTAAACGTATTTCTATATATTTTGAGATATAGCAGTTTAGAATTACGGTTTTAATTTCATTAAGATCGGACCACTATATCATATAGCTGCAATAGAAGCGATCGGTTGATTTATATGAAAATGTAAACTTCTACATGTAAAATGTAAAATGTACAAAATTCGATATTTTTTCAACATTACTAAAATGGTTAGATTTTCAATGATCCAATTGCAGACTGCAAGGGTATACCAACTTCGCTTTACCGAAGTCGGCATCTCCGACCCCAATAAGTATATATATTCTTGATCTGCATCATCAGCCGAGTCGATTTAGCCATGTCCGTCTGTCAGTCTGTCCGTGTTGGACAGAGATCTCAGAGACTATAAGAGCTAGAGCCACCAAATTTGGTGACAGCATTCTAATTCGTTGCATGCAGATCAAGTTTTTTTAAGTTTGTTTTAAAATATAGTGGGAATTTAAAGATAGGGTCTACCAGACACCTAATGCTTGTGGCGCAGCTGCTTGTAGCCGACAAGGTCAATACAATAAAAAAAATAAAATTGGACTCAGGCTCATCTTGCCCAAATAGTTTAAAAAGCGCCATTTTCATTGCGATTAGTTTTATTTAATTAACGACTGTTCTAATTCGACAGAATTTTTGTTCGGAAGTAAGAGTTTGGGTGCCGGGTATCTCACAGTCGAGAACACTCGACTGTAGCTTTCTTACATGTTATATTTAATTTTTCACATGCAAAACATACGAAATGTTTGCTCTTTTTTTACAAAATCTTCTCTTTGAAGATAAGTTGCTTTTCAAGATAATATGAAGTTATTTATAGGAAAACGGCTATGAAAACTGATAGTGGAAAAAATGTAGCGTTCGACACGAAGCGTGCGACACAATAAGTTCACGGCGGTTGCTAAAAACCATAATTATTTTGACTTCAAATAAGTTATTTATATACTCTTTTATTCTTAGCTTTC
>VNJZ01010822.1:0-11037 GCA_008042795.1 Drosophila asahinai
GGACAGGTCATTTTTCGAACTTTTACTGATCGAACAATATATACAGGCCCAGAGTAGGTCTCAAGAATTCTTGCCAAAACCCAGGCTGCAGTCCTTGATTATAACCATGTCTCCACCTTTCAGGTTTAGGGGTCTAGTTGTCCATTTCCCACGGCGAGAAATGAAACGGGGGAGGTCTGCCAGAAAAGTCTCAGTACCTAATCAGTTGCCAATTCCATATGGAGCGCTCAGGTAGCCATGCAAATGAAAAGGCATATGTAGCCCTTTTCTTTGCGTGGCTTATGCCCCTTGTGCACTTTATGGATCATGGGACCTACGTAGTCGCATCCAGTGTTCTGGAACGGAAAGGCTTGACGGACTCTAGCTGCCGGCAGATCTGCCATGAACTGATGAGCAGTATGCTTACGTTACTTAAAACACTTTAAGCAGTGGTGGGTGTAAGATCACCCATTCAATTTCGCGCGCCTAAGATCCAATATTTCTGACGAATAATGGCGAAAAGTGCAGACATTCAATGCTCATGTTCCACAATAAGGCTCGTGATGCGATATGTTTTTGGGTGCTTAGTTGAGAAGGACAATTCCGAGTTACTTATACGTCCACTTACGCGTAGAAGTCCATGATCGTCCAAAATTGGTGAAAGTTTACGCAGTTTTGAATCTTTTTTAAGAAAAATTCAATTTTTTAGTCTTCGGAGATCCTCTTCGAATGCCTGCACATGTCGAATGCAGCAGATGCTTGCTTCAGTTATCTCGTCAAAGCTTAGAGATACCGAATCGCGTCTGTGTGTAATCGATTTTCTAGAAATGACCAGACCTCAGAACATACGCCATGAGCAACAGTCTTTATTTTATCAGTTGCTCGATTATCTGCAATGGGAATAGATGTTTGAGGATTATGTTGAATTACCATGCTCAGGTCTTCTTCGTGCAGCCATTGTGGACCCTTCCACCAAAGAGTAAAGTTGAGAAGATCTGCAGCCATCATGACTCTTGAAGCACAATTAGCTGGAATCTGCTTCGTGCTGACATGGTTAAATCTCTGCAGAGCGATTGGCTACAAATGTTTTCGATTTGGACGGAATTAAGAAAAGCCACGCAAAGACGATCGTAGAATCAGTCCAAACATGAACCATGACAGTCCTATGCTTTAAGACCGTCTTGATAGAAGAAATTGTTCGGCTTAATAACAAGGCTCCACAACGTTCCAAGCGGGGCAATGATTGTTGTTAAAGTGGTGCCACCCGTGTCTTTGCTGCAAGAATGGATACTTCACTACTCCCGTCCGGATGACTTATACGGCTATACACAACCGCGGCGTAGGCATTTATTGATGCATCTGAAAATGCATGCAATTCAATCGCGCCAAAGGAATAGCCCCTTCACTTGCAGGTCAGTCAATTTGGTTTGATCAGATCGAAAACCC
Source organism: Drosophila asahinai (assembly GCA_008042795.1). Classification (NCBI taxonomy): domain Eukaryota; kingdom Metazoa; phylum Arthropoda; class Insecta; order Diptera; family Drosophilidae; genus Drosophila; species Drosophila asahinai. Next base: position 1,426 of record VNJZ01010822.1, read on the forward strand.
TGCCACAAATCAATCGACATTGATCAATCAAGAAGTGAGTTGACGACTTGGGGACCTTAGCTCTCATCTAAGCGTCTTATATGCCGCTCCCGCTGCGCATCGCCCTCTAGAAAAGATTTAAGATATTGAAACTTTTGGCCTTTTCCCAAATAATCCTTGCAATGGATTGCGGTTGTATACAAATCCTTAAAGGCTGGAGACTCCTTGTAATCGCCTCCGAATGGTTTGATTTAAAGCAACTGTACTTCTCTGCGCCACCGCAGTCAGTACTTGGTGCTGCCGAACTTATCCGAAAACGCTCATTAAACTCCCTCTGTATTTGTAATTGTTGCTGTAATGCTTGTGAAATGGCGTCGCCAGCTATTCCACCACGCTCATCTTTGTTGTTGTTGCCCCAGCTTGCTCTTTTATCTGCTTACAGGGCAGTTGGGCTCGTAAGTACCATCCTTCATACACCTCGTAGTCGCTCATGGGATCGACGTAGCCTCGAGATTCTGCAAACTCAAACATCTCCATCGTGGATCGGTCGAACTTTGCCAAAACGGCACCGAGTCTCGCCATCATGATATCAGCAATCTACGCATTACACCCCGATGTGGGTTTCTCGACAAACGAAAGCAGCCGCGAAAGGCTGGACTTTGGTTTGCTACTTACTAGCTTTAGTTTGTCCATTTCATAAGTTGAGTAAACCGATCAGCGAGAGATCTGACTCGAAGGACCATTTATAATTAGAAACAAGTGAGTTTGCGTTCTAATTATAAAACTTTATTTCACACGCAAGCTGCTGGAACGTTTCCTTCTTGTTGTCAGCTGATTCGAACTGTCATTTGATTAGAAATACATAAAAAATAAGAGATTCTTGACAAAATCCGGGTTTTACAATAAACATCATGGCTTGAAACCAAACAAATGGCTCGTTACAAATTCAAAATAAACAAGCTGCCATTAAATTCAAATATGAGTTCCTCAACAATGTTATCTCTTTAAGGGCACAGGTAATGCCAATACTTATAGTACAGTACAAACCGAAAGTAATATAATAATAGATGACAATTCCTTGATAGTTTTGTTTCACATTGTACCAGATAAATGTAAGAAAAATAATATTATAATTGGCAGAAAAATATTGGAAAAATTTTCCTTTTTCAGAGAATCTTTACAGTATTCGGGGTACGAAGTACACACTGGCGAGATTCGACCCAATTTGCTTAAGGTTGAGGCATTATGTGCGTTGCCCCCAGCTAGGACCGTTACTACGTTAAGTCAATCGTCATCGTCAATATTCTCACAAGCAAATCAGTTTTGACAATATTCGATCCACAATACCATATAGAGTTGCATAAGGATGGTTATGGCGCCATACTCTTGCATCACATTGAAAGTAAACCATGTGTAGTGGAGTATTTTAGTAATGCTACTAGTCCTTGTGAGTCTAAGTACACCTCGTATGAAACTCTTGCTGTTGTTAAGGCTATTAAACATTTTAGACATTTTTTAAACGGTAGAAGGTTTGTCTTTTTACTGACTGTAATTTGCTGGAAGCGTCCAGAACAAAAATTGAATTATCATCTAGAGTATACCATAAGTTGGCAATTCTGCAGTCCATTGATTTTGAAATAGAGTACCAAGAGGAAAAGCGCATGGCATGTAAAGACTAAGCAAATACAGAACAAGGTTATTGCAAAGTTAGATTCAAGTAAAACAGCAGCGCATGATCGCATTTTAGGTACACTTAGAAACTGAGTGACGGTGAATTATCGGTAAAGAGGCTACTGCCTATGAGATGAGGGCAAATGTGTTACACAGGAAATGCATATTGCATATTGACATCACATAAAGTGGCAAGAATGATCATAAGGAGTACATCATAGTTCAGATAGACAGCTTTACCAAAAATGTTCACCTGCTTCATAACAGTTTTATATACGTTTTACAATCGTCTATTGCCTTGTTCGGTTCTGTGTTTTCCAAAAAATGCAGCTTCATTTTATAGCAACTAGTATAAGTTGAGCAACCGGCCAGTTTGAAAGAGTAATGAGTATCTAGCATCTAGTGATGCTTTGGAAGAAGTACAGCTGTCATTGAATTGTACCATTAATCGAGTTGCGAAATCTAGGCCATTAGTGCTATTAATTGGGAAATGCTCACGACCATTGGGTTTTGGTGCCAATTTGTGATGAGGAAAGTGAGGTTGACTTAAATAAACAGAGAGCAGAAGCTATAAAGAATATGGAAAGCGCAGCAAAATATGACAAAAAAAAACTCGACAAGACAAAGCAAAAGTTTTCCAGTTTACTGAAGGAGATTATGTCCTTTCAAGAATAGCAAGCGACAGCAAACTAAGTTAGAGCCGAAGTTTCGTGGACCTATTGTTGTGACAGAAGGGTTAGACGGTGATCAAAACCAACTAAAATCTTTAATGAGTAAGGTCACGGTCGAGGACCGTGAAGACTAATGTGACATTGGTTCGGATGAAAGAGGCTGTGAAGACTAGTGTCACACACTAGCGTGTGTTGAAGACCAGTGTGGCACTGACAAAGGAGTAGTGGCTAGTGTGCCACTAGCGTGTGGTGAAACCAGTGTGGCGTTGGTGTATTGTAATATCGATGCTAACTAGCAGTAACTGGCCCAGAGGTTAAGAAAAAAATTTTTTTAACAAAGATGTTAGAAATGATGAAATAAAACCGTTCGTATAAAGAGAACTATAAATTGTAACTTAAAGAAAGCAAACTTTGTTAAATAAATTTGAAAGCAAACATTGTCTGAGAAACTTTATTCTTTGGATTGCACGAGGACGTAAATGCTGTCAGTATGGCCGTGGTGGAGAAAGACTTTATTTTTCTGTTGTAGTACATAAGAATTTGTATGTGGTCCGAATGACCGAGTCGGAGAAAGTAATCACTTTTGCATTACACGAAGACGTGTAAGTTGTCAGTATGGCCGTTTCGGAGAGTATGAGTTACGTGTTACTACTGTGAGCAAAAAGTAAGGTGAATTTTCAATTTAAAATTCGCGGGCTTAAGATGGCGGACTAGTTTTTTTTTTTGAGTTGGCAGGACTGTTGATAACATCTGGCGGTAATTTCATGTCAATGTCAGTATCAGTAATATATTTTCGCTTGTGTTTACCAAACGATCAAGAGTGCATTTGTCGATGTTTATGATGACAGTTTTTTTCGATTTTCGTGGTGTGGTGCACAATTCATAGTGGCCAAACTGTTAATAAGGAATATTATTTGAGCGTTATGCGTCGTTTGCGTGAAGCAATTCGTCGAAAAAGACCAGAATTATGGTCCAACAACTCTTGGTTTTTGCATCACGATAATGCACGGTCGCACACTGCACTCGTTCTTCGTGACCATTTCGCCAAGAATTCGACGCATGTCGTTCCGCAACCACCGTATTCTCCTGATTTGGCTCCGTGTGACTTCTGGCTATTCCCAAAACTCAAGAGACCACTCCACGCTTTTCGAGTCGATTGAAGAGATAAAAGCGGAATCGACGAGGGCTATGGCTATACCGGAAAGGGACTATTTGGCCTGTTTCGAGGATTAGAAGAAACGTTGGCATAAGTGTTTTTTATCGGGAGGGGATTACTTTGAAGGGGATGAAATTTATTCAGGAGAATAAATAAAGAATTTTCACTTTACAAACCTTACTTTTTGCCCACAGTAGTATATTTGAATTGCGCGCCTAAATATGCTATGGGTTGCCATTGAGAATTCTGGAAAAGTGGGATACAGCTTGTGAAATTTTATCCAGTGTGGCTCCGTGAGCGTTGTGAGGATTACGATACTTGATAGAATTAGAATAGAAATAGGAATAGATAACTTGGCAGGAAGTGGTGACTTCCATCTCTTTGGAAAAACATTTGCAACTGACAACAAGGCTACGGAGACTCGCTGCACAGATCCGACGTTAAGAAAGCAATCAGATATAATTTATCATAAATATGTCCGAGGAAGTATCGAACGACCCCTTACAGACCCGGAGAGAAACAGTTTCTCCGACATACATATATATATAGACTATATAAACTGCGAGAGAAATTTTTTAAGTTTTCGTTGCAACGCTTTGGATAAGAATAACATATTACGTGAGGATCGTTTTACGAACTGTGGGAAGACTATATAGTCGAGCACTACACCACAGATAATGGAGTTTACTTTGCATCATTATTTTAAAAGTTGAATTATCTTTTTACCTGAATATCTTTTAAGTGAAATACTCCCAGTTTTTTTCCCATTATCGGCTACTAGATCATAATAATTTCGACTCCGTTTTGTTAAAAACGAATAACGATAATATGGCGAAGAGCCCGTACTTCGGTGTAGCGCAGCTCTTAGCGACCCGCTAATAGTGTGCGACGGTATGGTGGGCCAGAGATAGTTAAGCGTGGGCCAGGACTCGTCCCAAGAATTTATTTGGGTCAGGTGTGGTTTCTGAAAGAGATTCCGACCCGGTCCCAGATGAGAGCACTAGAGAATTATGCCGAGAATATATATCTTAGATTGGTTTATTAAAGTATTATTTACAGAGATGGAAAGAATCAAGCCGGAACAGGAAGCCGGGATGCCGGGTGTGGGGTCGTCGTCCCGGTTCTGTCGTTGCCAGTGCCGAAGTACGGGCGCTGTCGTGGCTTAGCTGCCGGGGTTAGTCTTGACCCGGTGGTTGTGGGCGCTTCATGTGGGCGAGATAGAGATAGTTGTACGCTCAAGTTTACCTTGAGTGTTGCCCCAAAAGTATGCTACAGAGAGCTAGTGCTGACGGCGGTTTGCCTGTCTTTGCAGCGAAGTGTGGCCCTTTGCTCTCGATCAGTGGCGAGCGCGCACGGATATTCAAATTTGAATTTGAATGTTTGGAACTTTTTATTATTTTCTCTTTAGTTTTTATTGTTTGGTTTTATGTTTTTAATTTACATTCTCTCTATGTGCGCGCTCACGCGTCACACACCCCGTCCTGTGGTCGTGGCCTTGGCGTTGTTGCCGACATGTTCGGGCCCGGTTCCTGGCTCTGGCTTGGGAACGGCTGGTGGCTCTGGCTTGGGATCCGGACTGGTGTTGTTGTCCGGCGTCGGCTCTTCCCGTCTTCCTCTGCCCTTGGGGTGTGTGCGATCCGCTTTCCCGCCGTCACCGACTTGTCTGCCGTCGTGATCTCGTTTGGCTGGGCTGGGGTCGGTGCGGTGTCCTCTGGTGTCGTCTTGCTCTTCGCGGAACTCATTTTGGCCGGCGCGGTTTTTTTTCGGATTCCCACCAGCAGTTTGCGCTGCGGTGGCCTTCGCATGATTTTCGCGAAACCTTTTCATAGTTGCTTGTAGCTTGTCCATCTTGTCTCCTGTAACGAGATTGAATATGTTTATGTTAGTGTCGGTATTTACGTTCGGTGTTGTTTTAGTTTCTACTGATGGTTTAGTATCCCCTATATACACTGGTTTTGTTTTCCGTGATTTTGGGTCTTTTGCGACAAGAATTACTGGGGATGCAAATTTTACTACTCTCCATGGGCCATCGAATTTCGGTGCTAGTTTGGCATTGAACTTGTCTGCCGCCTTGGACAAGTAATTTATTGTATTGTAGTGGTGCTTTTACTGGTCAGCTGCCATTTGCATGTGCGATTTTGCCTCCATACGGATATTCTGTAACCTTTCCCATCTTGCCTCTATGCTTTCTGTCGGTATCGCCGAGCCGGCGGTTACCTAGTTCTCGGCCAAACACGAGCTGTGCTGGGCTATATCTGGTAGATTCTGACGTGCTACTTTTGTAAGCGCGCATCAGTTCTGGTAGATGTTCATCCCAGCCTGTTTGTTCCTTGCCCACTAGCTGGGCGGTCATGGTTTTTACCGGTCGATTGGTGTGCTCCGTCGGGTTTTCCTGGGGTGTATATGGCGCCGTGAATCGTGGTTGGATTCCCCACCCTTCCGTGGCCGACTTTGTCTTTTGCCCCGTGAACTGTACGCCATTATCAAAGATCAGGACTTTTGGCCCTCCGACTCTGGCAATTATTCTTTCCCGGAATACTCTCAGAAATGCTTCTGCCGTTGCTTGCCTTATCGCCGCAAGTTCAACCCATTTCGAGAACTTGTCCACTATGACTACTAATGTCGTGTTTCCATGCTTTGTTCTAGTCCGACAAAGTCCACGCACATTGTCTCCCAAGGGGCTTCCACGATTCCTGAGAGCATTTTTCCAGCCGCCTTTTGTTGCGAAACCTTATATCGTTGGCTTCATTCCCATCCCTTTACATCCTTGACATCCTTCGCCATCCGTGGCCAGAAAAATCGGGTTTTGATTCTCCTCGTGGTTTTGAAGATACCCAATTGCCCTGCAGTCGCCTTGCAATGATTTCCTTCTAACACCTTCAGGACTTCCTCCTCCGTAAGGCACAATTTCCATGGTTGCGGATCTCGCTTGAGTTCGCTCCACTTGTACAATCGGTCCCCTTCGATTCGGAACTTTTCGTCGTTTGGGTTCTCCTTGGTTTTTTTGAACTGTTCCTGCAGCCAGTTTGATTTGCTCACCATTGCTTTGAGTTCGGCTGAACATGTGCATATACCTCGCGCTCCCTCGCTTAAGAGAGCATAGCCTATATACCAAAGTATATACGTAGCCGTCTCTCTGCCGCCGTCTGTAAGCAGCGCAGCTACGAAAATCAGAAACAATATATACGTTGGAGCGGCACCATTGCTGCTCCTCAAAATAAAGATCAATCTACATCAAAACTGGGTTTTTCATTAATGTAAATTGGAGATACTTTATGGCAAACAAAACTATAACTAAACTTATGGCGACCGTGCAGCGAGAGGGCTGGAACTAATCAACACAATAAATGGAATTAAATAAAATATATGGAATTAATCAAAACAATATATGGAATTAAATACAATATATGGAACTAATCAACACAATATATAGAATTAAATACAATATATGGAATTTAAGTGAGTATAGTGTGATGGGACGGGCAGGAGTTAAAAACTAAGTACTAAAAAGAATAGCACACTTAAAGTGGCTATTGTACACGAACAATCCACCCCCCGCATGGGCAACAGCCCAAAAACTACAAAACAAGCTTGATTTTCTAAAATTGAGACTCAAGAAGCCCAATCACAACTCGCCAACCACAACTCACTCGGCGGTGATAAAATCAACAAATAACAAGAAAACTAATAAACCTCCGGCTCCAAAGGAATTGCCTAAAAGAATTTCAACCTGCCCTATCGACTGCTCCGGCCCGTTGGACAGGGAGCATTGTAAATATACATGCATTAAGAAAAACAACTAATGTGAGTGGCAATTCGCCCCTTACACCACCGTGGTAGATGTTGCCTGTGCGAAGCCAGCACCGGCCCCGCCTGAGCCAATAGGCAACGAACATCGGAAGCAGCCAAAACAACATCGCGAGGGTCAATCCGCCACTTGTGCCTTCGAAGGAGCGTCAGGGAAGCCAAGCCGGCGACGACCAGCTGACGCGGAGGACACCAGAGAAATATTTTATTACCAATTGCACTGCGTTGCATAATTTTTTTAATTGCACTGCGATGCATATTTTTTTTAATAATATAATATAATTTTTGTAAAACTGAGCGGAACCCTTTCTGCCCTGTTAGAAGTAGGTAGCACATGTAAAAAAAAAACCCACACAAAACAAAAAATTGCAAATTACTACAAATTTTAAACAAAATTAATAAATATTAAGCTAAAAAAAATTCAAATTAAAAAAAAATAGAAAAATAGAAAAAAATAGAAAATAGAAAATAGACACAGAAATGGTCACGATAATTCTAATAATAATAACAGTTATAATGGTAGCAAATGCGTTTTTAAAAATAAAAATATAAAGTGCACAATAAGTGCCGACGCAAAAGATTCATAAGTCAAGCAAATAACTTGGACAAAATTTAAAACTTGCCCATTATAATTGCGATCATTATTAACATTATTCAAAATTAAAGAAAAAAAATTACGTAAAAATAAAATATATAAGAAATAAAAAATTAACATATTCACTCAATTTACTTCACTCAAACCAAATAATTCCTAACATCCTGCTTATTTTTTAAATAACCAAAAATGAACACTAGCAGTTATTATAAAGGTCTACAGGAATGACCCAAAAAATTTCGACATAGAATTCTACAATTGGTCTCAACGACCCCGAGGAGCATATTAGAGCTCGAATACATTGATTTATTCAGGTTAGGTTTTTCACCAATGGTTCATTGCTCAAGAATACAAAAAGGATTTGTAATATCAACAATTCCAGAAGTTTTCGTAAAATCAGTTATAAAAAAATGAATATTTATGACGAACGCTAGATTTTGTCGCTTACAAAAAACCTTAGTATGAATGGGAGGAATTAACTACCCATATCAATAAAATAAAAGACGCTTTTATATAATCCTATAAAAGTTTAAGCCAAAAAAGGCCAAGACAACAAGATACAATAAGAAAACATAAAAAAATACTTGTCGACTTATTTAATGAGGCAAGAATATTAGTGCATGATCAAAGGTATCAAAATTATTCATCAAGTTACGTTCGAACTTATTAACAGTTAGAGAGAGGTATAAGTTGGATATGGCTATACCAATAATTTTAAATACCCCTCTGACAATATATTCAAGTGAAGAACTAGAATCAAATAACCCTGAACCAACCGAGTCAGACACGCAAGAAACCTCTGAAACTGAGGTAGAGGAAGAATCTAATTTAGAAGAAACCGACCTACATGATTTAACTATCCCTGCGGTATTAACAATACCAAAAACACTGGAAGAGGATATTGAAGATTCAGACCTGGATATAATGGAATCCATAATGGCAGACGAAACCGTGGCCCAGCGTGCATACATAAAAGATATATCAAGCGCCATACCCGAATTCAATGGCCAAAAATGTAATCTACGAAGATTCATAACAGCAGGCAAATTGGTTGACTTAACAAAAGGACCATTTGAACACCTAGCTATCGAAGTAATTAAGTCGAAAATAGTAGGCTCAACCTTATACAAGGTGCAAAATGAGACCACTATTACGGCAATAATTTCGAAGGCTGAAGCCAATGTCGTCGGTGAAACATCCGATGTACTAAAGGCAAAAATGACAAAAACAACGCAGAAAGGAAAAACTGCAGAAAAATTTACCAATGAAATTGANCAATTTACGAAAGCTACTTGAAGGTTCGTATATCGATGAAGGGTTATCAGCGGAACATGCTGATAAGTTCATCACAAAAGAAGACATCACAAAAATGGTTAAAAATTGTGAGCATGGAAAACTATAAATAATTTTAGAAGCTGGTAACTTTACCACAGTGAATGTTGCCGTCACGATGTATATACAATGTAGTACGGAAATGACGGGCAATGCAAACTCTATATTGTACACACAAAGAGGGAACAACTATCGCGGTAACAATTTCAGAAATAATTATCGCGGTAGAGGTAATAGCCGAGGTAACTATCAGAATAACGGATTTTACCAAAATAATGGCTATAACCAAAATGACGGTTATAACCGAAACAACAATAATTATAGAGGAAACAACCGTGGTGGAAATAACCGTGCTGTAAACAATAATAGCAATAACACAAATAATAACAACAACAATAACA